>JAODAL010055542.1:0-23882 GCA_025379985.1 Phyllomedusa bahiana
ACTTCAAATTCTGCTAACAAACATAACTAGCAGGACTGATAAGGCAGTGTTCAGACTGACAATACAGTATCAGGACCTAAATTGTGGTTTCTGCTGTGAATTACGGGCACGGAAATGACAGCATCATGAACCTTATGGTACTACTGATTCTTCTATACTTTAGTAGAGAGTCAAAACTCTGTTGTCAAAGTACTATCTACTGTGGAAACACTTGACACGGTCATATAATAAAAAAGCTGAATGAACACAGAGAATTCTATCACAGTGTTTGTCTTAAAACGCTAGATTTATTCTTCAAGGATGTCCAGGTTTGCAGTCTACAGAGGACTGGCCATTAACTTGCCAAGGAAAGTGACAGCAATGGGATTTATAGTGTTCAAGTCAATGGCCTCCTACAGTTCTTAGTGGTGTGAGGGGAACGTTTCAGATGTAAGAAAAGAAAAAATATACATATTTAGACTCTGGTAATAATTCAACCTGTTATATTGCTTATTTAATATATTTTTACTTTCCTCCATCTAGCAGTAATAGTGTTCCTATTTGTAAGGGATTTTATAAAAGGTATATTTAAGAGAATAGTTAGATATAAGAGCTCAAGGTCACCTAGTGCTTTTGTCGCTTCACTTTTGTTATATGGTATTTTGATGACTACATACAGTCTTAGCTTTTATTATAAGTGACTATTCCTAAATGTTTTGTCACATACATATTTGTGTAAAGCAAGTACTGACAATTCCAATTGTTTGGATTTCTGGATTTTGCCTGATACTATAAATGTGGTCATATTGCTGAATGTGGACTTATCTGATGACATTTAACTACATCACCCTGTGACATATCGTATAACTGGTCATCCCTAGTTTCTGCATTGTCTTGCTAGACATTTTCTGCATTCAACTAATACAGTACTGTGTTTGTAATTACTGCCATCTACTGGTCAAACAGAGAAATGCAAGGCCCAAAGTATTACTATTCATTTTTTTTAAATGTGCCAATAACTCCAGGGCGCTGCACATATAAAAGAAAAACGTTCACATACATAAAATATCATAATCATCAAAAATACCATAGTCCTCAATTAAACAAGCAACAGACTGGTACAGAAGATCTCAGGACCCTGCCAGCAAATGCTTACTATGTATAAGGGAAGGGGTAAGGAGATTGTAGGTAGAAGTAGAACCATACTCCCCAGCTTGAACTGTATGCCTGTATTACATATATTGGCTTGACTGTATGTACGAGCAGCTGTAAGAGGCAGCATACCATACCCTGCTTACTTTGCTGGACTTCATCACACCAAACAAAGCAACACTACCAAAAACTATATAATAAACACAAGATGAATTATATTGAGATATACACATATAGAGAAATAATAAAAACACAATAAAAAAGAGGTGCTGGAGTACTGAAGGCACTACCACAAGGCAAGTATCCCAATATGAAAGAGAGTAAACATAGTATCACACACTCAATAAGGCCATGTTCACACGGCTTAATTGCAGGGCGTAATTACGCCCCGCAATTATGCCGTGTGGAGAGGGGTGGGGCGGGACTGGGGGCGGGATCGGGGGGCCGGCACCTCGCCGGCCCATAGACTATCATTACTTAGCGGCACGTATACGCCGCTAGTATATGACATTTGGTCTGGATTCCCTTTTCTTTATTTATATGAGGATTGTGCATAGTACTATATGTCAGTATCTCCATATACATGTATTTTCTATATGAATTGAAGTTTGGTTTGTATTGCTTGCATCTGATTTACTCTTATTTAGTGTGTGGTACTATGTTTACTCTGTTTCATATTGGAATACTTGCCTTGTGGTAGCACCTTCAGGACCCCAGCACCACTTTTTACTGTGTTTTTTATTATGTCTCTATATGTGTATATCTCAATAAAATTCATCTTGTGTTTATTATATAGTTTTTATATTGCTAGACTCCAGGTAACATAGTTTCCAGGTAACATAGTCCACCACCAGCATGCAGCAACAAAGGGCTTGAAGTTGAAGTAGAGGGCAATATGGTGACACTGACCCAGCTCAGGGATAAGGAGGTGGGAGGGGTCAGCTATTATCTTAACCCTTTAAGGCACCCTGACTTTCATGGACATCATGGTTCACTGCCTGTTAATGCACCCTGAAGTTCCAGGAACATCATGAAAGCTTTCTGTCTCCCTGTGCAGAGATAAGATGAAAGCTCTATGCTAATTGCTGTTTCTGACAGCTTATTAGCACATCTACACAACAGATGATCAATCACAGGAGGATCCCTGGGATTGGTCAGTCAGCTGATCCACGCCCTGGGGCTCTGCTCTGTGTGAGAGAGTGAGGAGATGGTATTTCTGTGCTGGGTCCTAGTGCCCTGTTCTGCGATCTGGGCTGTCACAGCCTGAAATACTTTATTAACCCCTCCACTGCCTAATCGCTTCACTGCCCCTGTGATCTAATTGTGGCAGCTGTCTGATCAGACAGTTTGCCACTTTCAAGTTCCAGCAATTTTCTGCCAGTGATCATCACTGGCTCATACAGTGAAAAACACACAAAAAAATTAACCCCTTCATTGTCAAGTCCCTGTTCCCCTCACTGAGGTTGTTATAGCTGTCTCATCAGTTAAAAAGACAGTTTGTAACTTCTGTTCCCACATCTGTCACTGCCCATCACGACCCTAATACAGCCTGAAAAATATGCTAAAACAAGAAGGTGCTCCTTCAATTCTGAGGCCTGTGGAAGAGTCAAAAAGCGCATATAGGCCAAGTGGGATATTTCTAAAAAACTGCATAATAAGGAGAATTATTATTGAGTTGCAATTTCTTGGTAAAATCTATGGGGTTCCAATGAATAATGAACAAAAATCGGAAATCTGCAAAAAAGTTAAAATTTTGAAATTTCACTTTCACTTTTCATTAATTTCTGCGAAATACCTAAAGGGTTAATAAACTTTCTAAATGCTGTTTTGAATATGTTAAGGGGTGTAGTTTCTGAAATGGAGTCATTTATGGGGGTTTCTAACATACAAGCCCCTCAAAACCACATCAGAAGTGGCCTGGTTCCCAAAAAAATCTGTTCTGCAAATTTTCTTGAAAATTTAAAAATTTGCTACTAAATTTTAAAGCCCCCAAATGTCTTAAAAAATAATAGGATGTTAAAAAAAAATCATGCCAACACAAAGTAGACATATGGTAGATGTTCATTATTTACTGTTTTGTTTGGTGTGACTATGTGTCTTGCACACAGAAATTTTTAAACTTTGAAAATGGCAAATGTTTCCAAATTTTCACAAAATTTTGATATTTTTCACACCTAAACAAGGATTTTATCGACCAAAATTAATTGCTAAATTAAAGCACAATGTGTCACGAGAAAACAATCTCTGAATCACATGGATACGTAAAAGTGTTGAAAAGTTATTCACAGATAAAGTGGCACATGTCAGATTTGAAAAAAAGGGCTTGGTCCTTAAAGGGGTTGTCTCGCTACAATGATTGGGTTTTAATTAAAAGATCTTTAAAAAACAAGCAGCTTTGCAATATATGTTCATTACAAATGTCCTACTGATTTTGAGCTAGCCCTGTTCATAGGAGTGCCTCAGCTTCTCAAATTTCTATAGCAGCCGACCTGTTGATCCTTATCTTACTGGCTGTCAGGTCTGAATGACTCATCACCTTTGAAGACAGGTCTGAGCAGAGAGCCCCTCCCGCACAGAATGCTTCTGTAGTAGAGGGAGGGGGGAGGGAGGACTCTGGCTTCTATGTCCATACTGCCTGGATTAACCCTGTGTGTGCCTGCTTCCTCCTGCTCTCTACACAGATTGAGCAGAGATGAGGCTGATCAATAGATGTGACAGCAGTGACCCTGTTTGTTACTATAATCATGATGTCTGTGGAGCTGTAACTATAATAATACTATACAGATTGTGAACAGTTCATGCTGTACTAGGGACACATCCTGAGTAACACTTTGCAGCTTCCCTGCCTCTGTTCTGAGAGGGTTTGTTTGTTGTTGCTGGAGATGTGGAGATATGTAAGCTAAGCAGAGGGTATAGGAACACTTGCAGCCCATCTGTTCTGCTATTAGCAATCATAGACCTCTCTAGGCAGGCACACACAGGGTTAACTCTGGCAGCAATCCCGGATAGCTGCCTGTGTGCTGAGAGGAGGGGGGAAGAGGGAGGGGGGAAGAGGCAGAGAAGCTAGCACGCCCCTCAATTCAACTCCCATTCACAGACAGAGGCTGAAAGCTATTAATGAGACAACTCCTTTAACTCCAAAACAGGCTTAGACCTTAAAGGGTTAAAGATTATCTTGGTACACCATGATCCTTTGAGGGCAACCATAAAGCTAATGGCGCCCTGGAAAAGAATGAGTTTATCACCTCTGTTCTAGAGGATAGCTATTTTGCATACTTTTGGCTAACTATGATCTTTTTTGATTTCAATGTTAAACTAATATAACTAAAATCTCTTAGAAATGTAAAGCATCAGTGTTTGCTAAAACTAGTCTTGTAATTTATAGATCATGTTATTCAGATATTCAATATACTGTATGTATGTAATGGGATTAGTTTGTTACATCTTATTCTCGTTGCTCATAGAGCTGACTACTTTGTCCCTTAGGAGGGCTTTTACACAGTGCAATTTTGGTGCAGTTTTAACTGTGCTCCAATTAAACTGCCTTTATTACCAGCAATCTTCTTTCCGTTGTCTAAATTGTTCAGAAACGTGTTTCCAGTAAGTTATTGTGGATACAAACACACTAATTGATCACTCACTTTCCAAACAGTTTAGAGAAGTGGAAAAAGCTATGATATAGAGGAGGGGATTAATAGCACTGTTTTTTATTTTTGCAGATGTATTATATTCCAGTCTAAGGAGAAAGTAGACCCGGACAAACTTGCCATCCACTTGGCAAATAAGGTTTAATGTGGATAAATGTAAAGTTCTGCATCTGGGTACTAATAATGTCTTAGGAGGTAAAAAACGGAGAGAATTGTGTGTTCTTGTCAATCATAGACTACTTAACAGAATTCAATGTCAATCAGCTGCCTCTAAAACCAGCAGGATATTGTCATGTATTAAGAGGCATGAACTAATGCGAAGGAACATGATATTTCTGCCTTGCAAAGCATTGATGTGGCCTCATTTGAAATATGCATTAAAGTTCCGAGCAGCAATTTATAGAAAGGATGCCATGAAAATGGAAAAAGTACAACTAATAGTACAACCTACAATAAAAAGTTAAGAGTTGCTATAAATCTGTTTAGTCTTTAGAAGGGATATCTAGGGGAAGCATAATTCACTTATTATGAAATCCTTGATTAATGTGGTGAAAATTAGATATATTTTCATATTTTTAAAACAATAATAATTTTTGTTAATATAGATTATGTTTAACTTTACATTTTTAATTACGTTATTTGTAAAATGGAGAAAGGGGGTGTTCTGAACTTTTTAAAAAATGTTTTTACTTGTATTTTTACTCCCTTTAGGGTACTTGACCACTAATGGGGGACATTGCTTTTACACTGTTCTGCAATAATGTACATTGCAGAACAGTGCACAGTAATAGCTTTCCTATTACACTCCGCCTATGGCAAGGTTTAATAGAAGTACTAGGATGGCAGCCATGAAAGCCCTCATTAGGTCCCTGGCTCCCATGACAACCGGTCAGCACCCTGTGATCATGTTAGTGGTGGGATAATGGCTAAGAAGTCATTTTGCCATACACATACATTTCTAAGTTATATTAACTTTCATTATGGGTTAAATGTAGAAAAAGCATTTAGGCCATTTTTACATATTTTCCAATCATATTAAATGTGTACATGAGACCTGCTTAACTTTTGCAGGATGTGGGAGTTAAAACCACCTGGGACAACCCATGGACTGTCTGGGAATACCCCCAGGACTGCTCCCAAACCAGGTGATGCCACCCATTGTGGTGCAGAAATTACACAAGCTCTGCCTATTTGCAGGCCATTACGGACCGCCAGAAATCTTTCATGCTGCCCACAAGTCATATGTTGTACAGACCTAGTGTGCTATGGTGATACCAAATATGTTTGTTATTACAGTTTTCCAGTAGTTATTGAGGCTAAGTTGACATCTGTGAGCTTCCGTTAGGAGCTGCCATCACAGATTCAGTAAGAGATGACTGAAACAATAGTGCATCAAGTTTCACTATTTTACTTGGTAAAATGACAAACACCATAATGGAAAACTTATGATCCCAGTTATAGTCAATGGAGTCCTTCCGGGGCCATCTCTCAAGTGACGTATCTGGTACTGTTGTTATTTTTGGATTTCTGTTTCTACGATTGAACAGAAAAATGGAAATAGCAACAGTGAATATAATGAAGTGTATTAAAAATGATTTTCTTGTTATTGTTTATAGATAACTACTAAAAAATATATAACTTTTAGTTTGTGGCTTTGTTTTCTACATTTGGTATAATGTACTGGCATGAAGAGATTTATTGGTACATACCTGTATACATATGAGTTTTTAGGCGAAGAAAATTCCCCCCCTAGACAAGTGCAGTCTTTGGCTCACTGCTATTGTTTGTGCTGTTAATCATCGGTTCAGAGTTAGAGACCCGATAAAGACCTAAGACTGAAAAGCAATAAAAGCGAGAGGCATCTCTTGAGAAGTGTCAGAGTAGACTCCACTCAGGCTGTATGAACACAACAGTGTCCTGTCCTTTCTAAAAAGAAACTACACAGGGCAGAGAAGAGAGCAGCAGTGCCCCTTCCCTCCAGGGATCCCATCTTGCCAGGTGCTGACTGTGGCCCTGATAGTGTGGCATCTCAGAAATAGACTATATGTATCATCATATTCCTCTCCTAATTTCATAGAGATTTTGCCATATCAGGTTGCCATGCGTTGATGCATGCTGCTATACTACATCATGCATTCAGGGCCGCCATCAGAAATTTCAGGGCCCCCTACAGCTAAAGCGCCTGGGCCCCCCGGTTAATCCCCCCCCCGGTCCAACCCAAATGCCCGCCCCCACCAAGCACATCCTACAATCCACCCCCCCAAAAAAAAAAAGAGATGCAATTGCGCCGTTGTCTTTGGACTGAGTTCTTGCTGAATTTTCCAGCATACAGTTTATCTATATTGTGTATACAAGGGCCAGCAAATTCCACATGTCACCACGATATTCTGACCAAACCAGCACACCAAGACCAATATAACCAAACAAAATACCAATTAATACAATACCGCCACATATCACTATGTATGGTGACTAATACCACTATAATGTTACTGACTAAACCAGTGTACTAAGGCCGATATTACCATTAACAACAACAATATACAAGGACAAAGTAATACCGCAACATCATCTCCACATATCTCCACTATAGAGATGCAGAATAATGCCACAATACTGTTACTGAATATAATCCAATACAATAACACCAATATTACCACCATACACTAACACTATAGGGGGACATGTATGAAAACTGTCTAGGTCTAAATCTCACTTTGTTGCCCATAGCAACCAGTCAGCGTTCCCAGCATTATTTTTTCAGAGCACTATAAAAAATGAAAGTGAAGCCCTGATTGGTTGCTATGGGCAACAAAGAAAGTCCTACATCTAGACAGTTTTCCTACATGCGGCCCATAGTGGCAGATATAAGTGATTACAGTGCAGTTACATTTAGTAACTTACAGGTGACATCTGATAGTCGTTCACGTTCCCTTTTCTTTTCCATCCGGTCCAGGCCACCATGAGGACTTCTCCCGGCCATGACTCGTCCCTGCAGAATTCACAACACAAACACCTGAGACTCCTCACTTTATCATAATCCTACTGTTATCCACCCCTTATGTACAAACTCCACATCCGTGGTGCCCCAAATTGTAATAATTACCCCTTTGGTTCACTGGTCGTTAGTTTTATAGGGTCCCTCATAGGTAGGTAGCCAGGTATTAGGCCCACCTGTTGGTAGAGAGAGAACTTGAGTGGGGCTCCACATGGAGGAAACTTGAGTGGGGCCCACTCAAGATTCCCTACCTCCCCCTGCTGTGTGGGGCTCATTCAAGGGCCTCCTCTCTCTCAGCCGTGTGGGGCTCCACAGGTCCCCTGGGATTTGTGGGACCCTGCAAATCTTAGGGGCCTTGAGCAGGATCCAGCAAATCCCTGGGGCCTTCAGTTTGGGCCCCACATCCCTGGGGGCTTCAGTGGGGCCCCACAAATCCCAGGGACCTTGCCTGGGGCCTGGGGCCTTCACTGGGGCCTTCACTGGGGCTCCCACATCCCTGGGGCCCTTCAGTGCGGCCCTCACATCCCTGGGGCCCTTCAGTGCGGCCCCCACATCCCTGGGGCCCTTCAGTGCGGCACCCACATCCCTGGGGCCCTTCAGTGCGGCCCTCACATCCCTGGGGCCCTGCAGTGCGGCCCCCACATCCCTGGGGCCCTTCAGTGCGGCCCCCACATCCCTGGGGCCCTTCAGTGCGACCCCACATCCCTGGGGCCCTTCAGTGCGGCCCTCACATCCCTGGGGCCCTTCAGTGCGGCCCTCACATCCCTGGGGCCCTTCAGTGCGGCCCCCACATCCCTGGGGCCTTCAGTGGGGCCCCACAAATCCCAGGGACCTTGAGCGGGGCCCCCAAACGCCGGGGGCCTTCACTGGGGCCCCCACGTCCCTGGGGCCCTTCAGTGCGGCCCCCACATCCCTGGGGCCCTTCAGTGCGGCCCCCACCTCCCTGGGGCCCTTCAGTGCGGCCCCCACATCCCTGGGGCCCTTCAGTGCGGCCCTCACATCCCTGGGGCCCTTCAGTGGGGCTCCACAGGACTTTGAAGTAGCCTGCCATAAAAACAGGGACCCGTGCTGCAAGTTAAGTTAAACACAATAGGTTTACATTACACAGATTGAGTTTCCTTACTTCTGCATCAGCTCCTGCACGAACGGAGCAGTCGGTCTAATCTCTGTACCATTACTGTGAAGCAAGGGGGCGGGGCCTGCCGGCGAAGGCGGGCCCCCCCTTGCTTCACATTCTGGCCGGGCCCCATACGGCAGTAGGGGTTCTACCCCCCTAATGGCGGCCCTGCATGCATTACAGTGCAGAATATGGGCTCAATATGTGTCACTAAGGAAGCACAGATAGATGAACTGTGGTTACACAGCAATGATTATATCTGACTATGGTGTTCAGGAAAACAGAATTGTTAGCTAAGTTACTCTAGAGCTGTCTTGTTGAGGTTCTATGCTGTACCCTTCAACACAGTGGCTTGACCACTATAGGTAACGTCTAGTATAGCTTATAAGGTAATTATAGCAACTACTTTCCAGGGTCCTGCAATGTGCTATGTTGTGAATAATGAGCCTCACCTTGTCCTGAATGCAGCCTCCTATGTATAATGTACAGACTATAATGAATTTCCTAGTGGCTGTTTCTCTCCCATTGTAATATAAGAAATGCTGACTGTATTGGTGAACATGTAACATGCCCTCTTGTGGCCGTATATGAATTATATCAAAAATATTATTCAGAGAACCATGAGAAACCAGAAAAAAATCAATGACACAAGATTTCTATCATATGTCAGACATATAAATCACCATAAAACAGCCCTCTACCTCCCATCACAGTACGGACATGTTATTTCAAGTATGTCCCAAGCGTCACAGCGCAGGGCTGACTAAGCTAATGCTTGATATTTGAGTACATGGTATAATCACATATTTATTTCTCAGTGAACTAGCTTAAATGTGTGACAATGCAGAATTCTATAAATAAGAAGGTAACTAATATATTAATGTGCACTGTGCAGCCATAATATTAAACGGTGATGTAAATATCATTGATTATCTTATTATAATGGCGCTATCAAATGATAGGAAATATTAGGCTACATCCACACAGCAACTGTAAAATACCGTCGGATTCTGTTATAGAATCCAACCAGTATGTTACAATAATTTTTCGTATTTTACCGCAGTTTTTGGCCCAGATTTTGTAGCTGGTTTTCGGATTTTGGTCGGTCCATCAACATTGAACGGAACGGTACTATAATCCACTGTAATACGACAGATCACAGAACATGTTCTGTTTTGTGAACGGATTTCAGATTTAAAATCCAACAATAGAAAATCTGAGCTGTGTAGACTACAGCTCCAGTTTGTATTGAGGTCTATGGAGATGATTTACAGTCGGATTTTTGCAGCTACTGAGTCCGCTTTAAAATCTGACTGTAAACCAGTGCCACATAGACATAGCCTAAGCCAGTAAGTGAATAGTCAGTTGACGGGGATGTGTTGAAACAGGAACATTGTGATGACTAGACAACTGGACCAGACATCTCTAACGTGACAGGTTTATAGGGAATTTGAAGTATGAATTGTTTTGTACCTATCAAAAATGGTTCAAGGAAGGACAACCAACAAACAGGTGAGGCCTAGCCCACCTGATTTGATTCCACAGAAGAGCTTATATAGAACAATTGCTAATGTTATCTCTGATACAAAGGTGCCAGAAGACAAAGTCCATCGCAGCTTGTTATGGATGGGACAGTGTAACCACAGATCAGAGTACTCCTGTTGACAAAAACAAACAACAATACGTCCAAAGAAAATCAATAAACAAGGGTTGGACTACCCTAATGATAAATCTAGTGGTTTTCTAAGAATATACTACAAACAAAACAACCCCCCCAAGAAAAAAACAAAACACAAAACTATAAACCTAACTTACACATAGATAAAAGATCACCTTTAATATACTTCAGTTAAAAAGACAACAATCTACCTTATCCCTAATAATCCCTAGACCCACCTAACTAAACCTAACCTAACCAGGAAAACCCTGGGGTAATCGTCCCAACAAGGGCGTCCCCACCAGGAACCTACCCCTCACTATCTATTCCCTAGTGTACCCTATTCTATAGATGGTCACCTGAGGAAAATCCTCAACACCGGGAAAATAAAATACGAAATGTAGCTAATGTAAGGGATGGTTCAACTCCGCAAGGGGTAATCTAATGAGACCCACATCCATTTATACAAAGTTGTATTTTACTGTAATCACAGATATTTCTTCAGTTACTCATATAATGCATCAAGTGTCTCAAGTAGATATAGCACGCGGGAATCAAAGCCCAGATGTTTCAAATACTCATATAATGCATCAAGTGTCTCAAATACATATAGGCTCAGGAATCACAGCCATCAATTGCTCATATAATGCATCAGATATCTCAAATAGATATAAAGCTCGGGAATCAAAGCCCAGGAATAAAAGCCAACGCGTTTCCCCCTAATAATACATAGGGTTCATCAGGGCATCTAAGTTCCCATTAATAAGACCTATCACAAAAAATGCAACATTGCTTCTCCCCCATCAATAGATGAAAAATAGATGAAAAATAAAGAGAAACCACTTGCGTGTCCTGATGTTGTTAGTATGATAGTCTCACGGTCCCCTGGATAGTGAAAAGGTTCCTGGTGGGGACGCCCTTGTTGGGGCGATTACCCCAGTGTTTTCCTGGTTAGGTTAGGTTTAGTTAGGTGGGCCTAGGGATTATTAGGGATAAGGTAGATTGTTGTCTTTTTAACTGAAGTATATTAAAGGTTATCTTTTATCTATGTGTAAGTTAGGTTTATAGTTTTGTGGTTTTTTTTCTTGGGGGGGGGGGTTGTTTTGTTTGTAGTATACTCCTGTTGACACCTGTACACAATGGGCATGTCAGCGTCTGAACTGGATCATGGAGTAATGGGAGAAGGAAGTTGGGCCCAAGAAAGCACATTTTTTTACATCATTTAGATAGTCGTGTGTTTCTCCTGTTGGAGAAATAGCACCAGGTGGCACTATGGGAAGACTTAGGTGCCATAGGCAATGTTATGCTTGGTAACCTTTGGTCCTGGCATTCATATAGATGTAACTTTACAACCTTTCTAAACATTGCTTCAGACCAAGTTGCAAACCCATCCATGACACTGTTATTCCCTAATGGCAGTGGCTTCTTTAAGCAGGATAATCTGCTTTGCCACACTGCAAAAATTGTTTAAGAGTAGTTCAAGGAACACAACAAAGACTCTAAGGTGTTAATTTAGGAAGCAAGTTTTGCAATTTTCATCTCAACTGAGCATTTATGGGATATGCAGGATAAAAAGTCTCTGCCCTACAACTTACAAGTCTTCTGGAGTACAGGCCTCAACAGGTCAAAGCTGTTTTGCTGGCATGAGGAGAACATAAACAGTATAAAGCAGGTATACACTCAACTTCACTCTCCAACTATTGTGAATCTGCAAGTTGCTGCATGGTATTAAAGCTGCAGATGCTCATCTAAATGTATTAGCCCAACCTAAAAATGTACTTATCATACATACACTGTCAATAAAGATTAAAATCTTATCAAAATAAAAAGAAATTGAAAGAAATAAATTGCACCTGTTCAATATTCATGCTCATACTCTGAGATTGATTGTTATATGATATAGTTCTTATCACACCTATAGGTAAACTGGTAGAGGCTATTCCAAGCTTCCCTATGTGTCATGTAGATGTATTGGTAGATTCTCTTCCAAGATTCCTAATATGTCAAATGGATAACTAAATTGGTAGATGATCTTCCAAGCTTCCCAATGTGTCAAAGGGGTAAATAAACTGGTAGATGTTCTTCTAAGCCTCCCTATGTGTGAAATAGATAAGTAAACTGGTAAAGGCTAATTTAAGCTTCCCTATGTGTCAAATAGATAAGTAAACTGACAGAGGCTCTACTAAGCTTCCCTTTTGTCAAATGGATAAACTGGTAGATGCACTTCTAAGTCTCCTTATGTGTGAAATGATTGGTAAAGGCTCATCTAAGCTTCACTAGGGCCACATGTATGAAAACTTTCTAGATCTAAAACTCACTTTGTTGCTCATAGCAACCAATCAGAGCGCCCCTCTCATTTCATATAGTGCTCTGGAAAAATGAGAGGGGCGCTCTGATTGGTTGCTATGGGCAACAAAGTGAGTTTTAGATCTAGAAAGTTTTCATACATGTGGCCCTATGTGTGAAATAGATAAGTACACTGGAAAGGGCTTTTCTAAGCCTCCTTTGTGTCAGATAGATAAGTAAATTGGTCAAGGTTCTATTAAGCTTCCTTATGTGTCAAATGAATAAGTAAATTGGGATATGCTCTTTCAAGATTTCCTATGTGTCAAATGGTTTAGTAAATTGGTAGATACTCTTCCAAGATTTCCTATGTGTCAAATGGATAAGTAAATTGGTAAATGCTCTTCCAAGATTTCCTGTCTCAAATGTATAAGTAAATTGGTAGATGCTCTTCCAAGATTCCCTGTGTCAAATGGATAAGTAAATTGGTAGATACTCTTCCAAGATTCCCTATATGTAAAATGGATGGAATCTGTGGATTGGATTGTCAAACAGCATTATCCAAATTAATTTGAGAGACACATTTGTGGGCTTTTTCCATCAATAGTGTGCCAGGCAGAATTAAATAAATGACCACTTCATAATCTATAATTATACATCTTATTCCAATTGTGTGCACATTTTAAAAATCAGCGTGAATGTGTCCTGAAAAGATAAAATAGACTAAACAGCCAAACCAAGTGTGTACCTCAGAGATGACTAGGAATTAGTGCTGACCTAAAAACTTATACATTACATCATCACGATTACTGGTCACAAATGTGCCCAATTATGTATACAGGAGATGTAGTAAATAGCTATACAGCAGTTTATAAATAGATCATGAACCCCAAAGTAAGTCATGTAAGCAAATAAACCTTTCCAAAGGGGAAAAACCTTTCTGATCATCACACAAAAGTTTTGCACATTTTACTAAATAAAATGGACAACTGAATCTAGGGGATATAATATTTTAAACTTCATGTGAATAGTTTAATTTCTCCCTCTTGGGCTTCAGTGACACAGGGCTGAATATCCTTTTCATCAATGTGAGTGCTACACCTTTCTCAGGCTTTAACAGTCTTCTGAATTACAAATTTCTCCTAAATGTATCAATGCCAAATAAGGTTCGATGATAATGTGAAGTTAGAAAAAAGTTCTGCATTTTTTCCAAAAACGAGCTCCATTCTTGTCCAGTGTCTGGTATTGCAGATGATTTTACATAATTTGTTATAAAACTATAAATGTAAATACAATGGAACCTCAGTATAAATCTGCTTTGGTATAAATCCAAATTGGTTTAAGTCCTGTTTGGATTAAAAAAATTGTGTTTGCAATAAAAGAAAAAAAAGTGAAAGCGCTCCCCAGTACAATACAGTTAGTATACAATCTAACGAGTTGTGCAGGAAGAGGCACAAAACTCAGAAGGGCCTTCAGTTGATTAAAGAACTGACGGTAGTGAGGATCCCTACTGTCTGCTTGCAATGCCCTGCAACCGTTGTGGAGCTGGGTATGTAGATATGTAGGTAATGGAATATCCAATGATTTATCGCTGGATTCCCATAGGTCTTCAACCCAAGTGACTATGCTGAACCTCTTATTCAGTTATCAGGATTTTGTTTCTTTTCTTTAAATCTAGATCTGCTAAAACAGTCACCTTGTGGCCGGCTACAGCTCATACTCCCCGCTATTACAGCTTCATCCAGGCTGCCTTTGGAGAGTGTGAGTAGTATTGCAGATGATACACAATAACTCTATTGTTATTATTAAGAACAGATTAATTATTTCCTCTTTATTTCCTATGAGAAAAGTTTGGTATAAGTCTAGCTTGGTATACGTCCAAGGATCTGGAATGGATTAATGACTTGTACCAAAGTACCACTGTATGTTGTTTCAGTGTTACAAATGGGAGAAAGACTATAGCTGAACAGATTTAGATAAGCAAAGGTTTGTGTTACATGTTGGAGAAATCTCCAGTCACTAAAATGTATTCTCCTAAGGGCAAGCGTATCAGGCAAACTTTCATAAAACGTATACACCTATGTCAAGTTTCTGGTCTATTTGACTCTGTTGTTGCATCCTATTAAAATGTGTTCTTTGGGAAAGCTATATCAGGAAGCTGTCTCCCCAATAGTTATTTAAATACAATATCAACAGCCCCTTTTTAAAAAAACACTATCAGGTATTGTGAATTTAACAATGTAGTAGCATAGCAACAGAGTAGATAAGGTTGGAAAAAGACCCAAATCCATCGAGTCTAATCTATAACCCAAATGTGTTTATCCAGAGAAAGGCAAAAGCCCCTAACAGGTGGATGCCAAATACTCCATACAAAAAGAACAATTCCTTCCCAACTCCAAATATGGTAATCAAAATAAATCCATAGAGCAATATCCTATGTCCAAAATCTACTAACCATAACCTATAATAGTATGATTTTCAAGAAAGGAAATTAATCTATCCGTGAAATTGTTCACTGAATGCATCATTACAACCTTTTGTGGCAGCAAGTTCCAAAGTCTCAATACTGCTGTTTTTTCAGTGTTTTTCGTTTTTCTAAAAATGCTGAAAAAACTACTGAAAAGAGGTCCCACAGACTTTAATAGTAAAAATGTTCTGTAGTCTCCACAGAACGTTTTTTTTCTGCTCGTTTTAGCTGCTGATCATTTTTTGGAACTTGTTGCAACAAATGACAGAGCAGGGCAGAATATTTACTATTGAAGGCTATATAAAGCGCTGGACTTCTTTTGTGCATTTTTTGCATTTTTTTGCTCGATTTTGCTGAAATCCACAGCAAACATTCTAATGCTGTGCATTTCTGCAAAAAAAGCTAAAACAACGCAGCAAAAAATGCACCAAAAATGGCCGTTTTTTGAGCTGTTCTTGACATGCATTGGACAAAAGATTCAGTTTTATGAATGGTTTTAGGATTTGGTTTTCAGGGAGTTTTTGTCCAATGCATTGTAGACCTAGCCTTACAGCAAAGAATCCTCATCTATGATGAAACTGTCTTTCTATAGGCCTAGTAGTAAAGAGATCATGTCAGAGATCTCTATACTGTCCACTCATATATTTGTACAGGGTACTAAGAGGGGTTGTTTGGCAAAAAATTATCTGAAATAAGGGCCAGGATGGTTAAAAAAAAACCCAAAAAGTTATACTCACCTACTTCTATCCCACTGCTGCTGCTCTGGACATCCCTGTTGATCATCTTTACCTCTGGGTCCTTGTCCCAATATGCAGAAGAGGTTCCTGCTCCATTTTTTTATTTTGTTATCAAGCCTGACCCTATTTCAGATTATTTTTTTTCGGCTGAACAACCCCTTTTAATCACCTAATCTTTTTTTTCTCCGCTGCATAACTCCAAGTTTGACAACCTGTCTTGGTACTGCTATCCCTCCACTCCCTTTATTAACTTGGTCAGCCTCTTCTTCACCTGCTCCAGCTTAGCTAAATCCTTCTTATTTGGGCCACAAACTGAACACAGTATTTTATGTCTGGCCTCACCAGTGAATTGTATAGAGGTAAAATTAATTTTTTGTCATGCGTATCTATTCCCTTTTTTTGATGCAACTCATGAGCTCTCTACTTGAAACTCACCTTAATGGGCAAGAGCAGAGACTTACTAAGAAGCAGTGGCTCTCACTCTGGAAGACCTGGTCTGTCCATGTATTAGATGAATGGCCATAATTTATACTATATATCTCTGATAGTGGCCACTGCAGGAAAGATGTGCAAACACTGGCAATTCTCTCCAGTGAATTGTTTGCCAGGGATCCAAGAAGCCAGACCCACAACAATCAACTCATCGGCTCTTATATTAAAGGGTTGTCTGTAAAAAGACATTGACCCATGGAAAACCACAGATAATACAAAAAGTTGAGCCAAATGACAGATTTAGCTTGGCTACATCTGTACAGCTTGAAACCACCACAATAAGTGGCTATTTTATTCTATCTTATCCATTCATTGTAGACCCTAAAATATTCTTTAATAACTGGGTTTTGAAGGGATAATAAGCAACTTATTCATAAATATCCTTCTTTCCTGACCCGGATGCATGTCTGAATGAACTCTACTAAGCTGAGTACAAGTCTTTTAAGATTCAGTGCAATCAATCTGTTCTGGAAGTTGAATATTTTGTAATGTTCTGCGGTGTTCACAACAAGTAAACATATCTGTTGCCAGTTGACTGCGCATCCCTTTGGCATAGTTTAGTTGCCTTGTCTACGCCTGTGACAAAGTGCATCCACTGCGTGTCAGTTGTTCTGCACTGTGATTGCATTTCTGATGGTAAGTAATCCCAATGGAAGGAAGAGAGTGAGAAATGGACTTCAGTAAAAGCTGCAAACTGTATAATTTGGGAGCACCATGTTATTACAGCATATTAGTATCTTGAGGACAAATCTCTGGAATGTATCTATAAACAGATGGATGTGGTGAACCACAACTTCTGCTACTTCGGCTGAGGCCTCTCTGAGGGAGCCCTGTTCGGTATATACAGCACATGCTCTAAAAGGACAGGACTTCAATGTAACAATGAATACATTTCAGCCTACTCCCTGGGGATCTTGGGTTTCAGAACTTTTAATGCCTGCTTTTAAGTTGAAAAACGGTGCATAGCAGTGCACACGGGAACAGTTGGACATTGCATGGTCTCTGATCAGTCTCCATTTCATTTAATCAAGGCCTATCAGCATTCTAGCGTGCAATGAAGGAAATAGGTTCTACTAGTTTATTATTTAAAACTTGCTGGAAGTCAGATTACCTCCTTGTTATAAGAAAAGTGGCCATGATGAGAAGGAGTGTTATATTAATGACTACACTGTTGTATAACATATTTTGTAATAATTCAACTGCCAGCCTTATTCACTGATGAGCACATTATTAATATTTTTGTCAATGAATGAATAATATCTGCAGCTGTAAGTGAGATTAAGAAATCGACCACTGACATTCTTCCATAACATATGAGGTTTGAAATAACTGCAGAACACTACAGGTGGATGGGACTTGAATTGTTGGACAATCCCTCCTCACATTAGCCATAGGCTAATGAAGGTAATAAAATTTATGTTATTTTTATGAGACACTCACCTTTATGAGCAGATGCATAATTTTCAAGGAAAACATTGGGCAAACATTATTTTCAATAGTAATTAATGTAGCTTAAAGGAGCTATACCACTGTCAAAAGTAAATCCCATTGTATACATTTTCAAAATGGCAAACTTTGCAAATATATGTACTTATCAAAATGAACAGTGTTTATACAACACTCTTCTCTACATGGCCTGGTTAATGTAACTTATATCCCTTGATGCTATTAGTTACGATCCTCTTTTTCTCTTGTCTGGTCGAGTTCATGCTGCTGAGAGCCTCCGCACCACTATTAACTTGCCACGGGAGCACAGGGTGGTAGTGTGTACCGTAGTTTTGATCAGTTTAGAAACAGTCATGTGACCAACACAAAGTCTCACCCACTAGAAGTGGGCACAGGGGAAAGAACAAGGGGTGATGTGAGGTTTATTTATCTCTGACACATACAGTTGAAACCAGAAGTTTACAAGCACTATATTAAAAGACACATATGCATGTTTTTCTCACTATCTGACATGAAATCAGAATAAACCTTACCCGGTTTAGGTCAATTGGGAACCAAAATTATTTATATTTGCCAAATGCCAGAATGAGAGCTTTTTTAATGCATTTTTATTACTTTCTGCAAAGTCCAAAGTTTACATACACTAGGATTACTATGCTTTTAAACAATTTGGGACAGCCCATATGATGATGTCATGTCTTTGGAAGCTTCTGATTCTGATGTTTTTCTTGCAACATCTGAGTTAATTAGAGACACACCTGTGGATATAGTTTTAATTTACACCAGAAACACACTGCTTCTATGTGTAACATCATTGGAAAGTCTAAAGAAATCGGCCAAGATATCAGGAAGAGAATTGTGGATCTGCACAAGTCTGGATCATCCTTGGGTTCAATTTCCAGATACCTGAAGGTGCCTTGTTCATCTGTACAAACAATTATACTCAAGTAAAAACAAGATGGGACTGTCCAGCCATCATACCGCTCAGGAAGGAGACGGATTCTGTGTCTCAGAGACGAACGTGCTTTGACCCGACATGTGCATATCAATCCAAGAACCACAGCAAAAGACCTTGAAGATGCTGGCGGAAGCAGGTAAGATTGTGTTATTATCCACAGTGAAACAAGTACTGTATCAACATGAACTGAAAGGCCACTCTGCCAGGAAAAAAGCCATTACTCCAAAAGAAAAATATAAAAGCCAGAGTAATGGTTGCAAATGCACACCAGACCAATGACCTACATTTTTGGAGACCTGTCCTGTGGTCTGACAAAACTAAAATTGAACTGTTTGGCTATAATTGCCATTGTTACGTTTGAAGGAAAAAGGGAGTAGGTTGGAAGCTTAAGAACACCATCCCAACTGTGAAACACGGAGTGGCAGCATTATATTATGGAGTTATTTTGCTGCAGGAGGGACTGGTGCACTTCACAAAATAGATGGCATCATAATGAAAGAAGATTATGTGGCAATACTGAAGCAACATCTCAAGACATCAGCCAGGAAGTTAAAGCTTAGACAGAAATTGGTCTTCTAAATGGACAATGACCCGAAGCATACTGCCAAATTAGTTACAAAGTGGCTTAAGGATAACCAAGTCAATGTTTTGGAGTGGCCACAAAACCCTGATCTCAATCCTATTGAAAATTTGTGGGCAAAGCTGAAAAAGCAGGTGCGAGCAAAGCGACCTATAAACATGGCTCAGTTACACCAGTTCTGTCAGCAGGAATGGGCCAAAATTCCTACCAAATATCGTGAGAAGCTTGTGGAAGGATATCCAGAATGTTTGACCCAAGTCATACAGTTTATGGGCAATGCTACCAAATACTAATGAAATGTGTGTAATCTTTTAACTTTGCAGAAAGCAATAAAATCCCTTAAAAAACCTCTCTCCCATTATTCTGGCATTTGGCAAATATAAATAATTTTGGTAATACTAATTGACCTAAAACAGGTAAGATATATTCTGATTTCATGTCAGTTAGTGAGAAAAACATGCATATGTGTCTTCTATATAGTGTATGTAAACTTCTGGTTTTAACTGTATATTATTTAATTTAAATAAAATGCAAAGTTTTGTGTATAACCTTGAAGATGGCACAACCCCTTTAAAGCATGGTGGAGAAAGTTCTCTGACATGGATGCTTTGGGGAGTGTTACCAAGTTGAAGACCATCTTCTTTATTAGTTTAGAGGGTGAAAATGGGAACAATGGAGGCTTCCTCTAATATGCAGAAGGTTATTTCCAGTCCATGACATCATTTTTGTATACTATTAACAGTGATCTCTGATTATGCCTTAAAATGCTATAATCTAGGCTTTCAAGTCTGAATCACAAATGTAATTGGGTGCAGGCTTGATTGCCGCTGTGCCTTATTACTTCCTTTAGCAAGTCTGATTGCTTCCCCACTTTAGATGCTCATGACTGCATTTTCCTTGTAGGTGTAAGCATTTGCATTTCCTAACAATAGGAAACTCATGGGAGTTTTATCTCCTGACCACTTCTGTTATCATTCTTCAAGCTTTGACATCTGACTATTTAGCAGTATGACTAAACTCTACTAATTGCTTTTGACTAACCTGCACAAACTTCATTTGACTTTACTGACACTACAACTAATCTTTGTCTAATACTTCTATACATTGCTTTGGACCTCTTACTTCTTGTAATTTGTCATCAATTAATCGGGCTTCTTGGTGTTCTATGTTTTGGGCATCCAACAAGATATAGAGTGAAAAATTGTCAGGATACATTAGACTTTATGTCCCACATTTGTCTAGTTCAACCCTACTGAGACACTACTAATACACTTTCTGATACAACTACACTACCAGGTGCAGGTGATGCAAATGGGGCCAATGGCCAACAATCATCAATACTCATGCATGTTTGTCTTTCAGTTCAATAATTTGCCTCTATTACTGGAGTTGAGAATTTATTTAACTTTCTGTTAATTTCTATATGTGCATTTCTGTAATATAGAAACGTAACTTTAATTTAAAGGGATGTTCCCACCATAGTGTTTGGCAGCATATCAATAGGATATGCCATCAAAGTCTGATAGGTATGGGTCCAACCTCTGCACCTATCTTGGGAACGGGCCCAAAAAGTTTCAGCTCAGAAGAGTTGTGTGGAAGTGTGACCGGCTCTCCATTCTGAGCCGAAAATTTCGAGACCCGTTTTCCAAGATAGGTGCCGGTCCCACGTTTATCAGACTTTGACAACATATCCTAGAAATATGCTACTAAACTCTATGGTGGGAACGCCCCTTTAACAACGGTGAATCTGTGTTTTATTTTGTTCTAGTACAAAAAAAAATATGATGGCCCTTATGACCTTGTGGGAAATGGAACTTAGCTAGGTCACTGGCACAATTTATAAGATGGTATGTTCTGTTTGTGTTTTAAACATGTAAATGTAGCCAGCACCATTTTGTGTTGTGTTTGGACTTCAGAAACATCAATTCATAGTGAGGTTTGTTGATTTTACTTCTCAGTTTAAATAAAAGCATTGCAAGCCCCTGGCAATAGTTATTCTACTAATATTAAACAAGATCTAAAAGTGGAACATTTCTTTGGGAAGTCTTCTTGAGTCATTTAGGGCGAAAAGTATGAAAGTTGGCGTTAACACGCCAAATTTCATGCACCTAACATTAGTGTAGAATGCACCTGATTTATGAACCCGCTCTACAGTGGGCGACTGTTCGGGATCAGGTATACTACTTTGAAAGTGGTTTACATGTTCCAGCAGTAATGCGCCTAGAAATGCCGTAGTGAAGCTATGGTTCTAGTACGCCGCGCCTCCCGCACGCCCCCAGAGATCGGGCACATTACAAAGTGCCACAGGCTCTATGTAATGCTCCGAATAATGGCGTGTGGGGGATTTAAAAATGTATGAACGGAGCTGCGCCTGATACTTGGCTGAAAAGACGCCAGATATCTGGCACAGCCCTGTTAATACTTGTCGCCCTCGATGTTCTTATCAGGCAGTAGAAGACAAGAATTATAAAGTGGAATTGATTGCAAAGTATTTATCATTTATGCAAAAAATATTCTAAGGCTTGGTTCATCTCTGCGTCAGAGGCTTCTGTTCACAGAGGTGAACACAGAAACTGTGGGATCCATTTCACAACCAACATCCACAGCGCTCGATGGACCCTATTATTTACAATCGGTCCATCACTGCTATTTTTCTCATTGATGAGGTCTGTCGGGCACTGTGGGTGTCCTATCAATCCTATCATAGGAAAGTGGGTTGCTATGAGGATCGGGCATCACCATGGTTTCCTGTATAAACTCCCATTAGGTAGGAAAGTATATTTACTCCTCCCCCTGGTAGGTAATTATATAGGTGTTCGTATGGTACATTTGTTCCATGTATAGGTGTATTATTCAGTAACTGTATGACTATTATTTAGGAGTATTACATTGTCATACAAAGGTGAAAGGTTTTGAAAAAGTAAATTTGTCAGTGCTGATTTTCATTGTACAGTATAATGCTGAGGAACATACTTTTTTTTCTCTGTAAAAATACATCACAGTTCACGATGTGGCGTGAAAAATTCAAAGTGAACCCAGCCCTACTGAGCAATAGGTAACTCAGAGGGTCCTGACCCCAGATGTTTTAGAACCCTAGCAACGCCCCTGTAAATGACGCTATGACATTAAATGCTGTGACTGTACTCTGTAACATAGAACTCCCAGATTATATTATGTACACTACGTATATCTAGTCCAAAATGTCTCCTCAACAGTATGCAAGTCTTAATTGCAGCTAAAGGAAATGTTTGGCAGAAGTGATAGCTACTAAAGGGGGATTTACTGGCTGCTGTTGGGGGTGATTGTTATTGAAGGGTGATCTTCTAGTTGTTGAATTCAAGGATCACATTTTCTCCCTGCATTTTTACTCAATCAGCATTTTGGTACCAGGTTCACCAGTAGACAAGTGGTGGATCCATTGGGTCAACCACAAGAGCTGACAAATACTATGCCAGAGAGCAGAGTTTAAGGACCCCCTCCCTAGCTTTTACCCTAAACCCTGCAATGGGCCTTGGACTTTACTGCGTAGAACTCCCAGGTCACTACCCATGGTGGGGTCGCTCGCAGTTTATAATCACAGTGTAGCTAATATAACTTTGATGCCGCACAGTATCGTCTGCTATATGAGGGATCCTCAACCCTCTATGCACTAGTTAATAAGCAATAGCAGATAGAAATATTGCAAAAGATATAAACATTTATTAAAAAGTCCCATACATATAAGACTCCAACGGTAACAATTTGTTACTTGCGATTAGTAGTGATGGCTGTCCATAGTAAGCGGCAGAAACAATTCAAAGATGCAATTCCATGCTGCGATGCTGCGACCGCATAGCCTGACTACTCCCTCTTGGAGTGCATCCTCTTCTGACAGGCGGGCATAGCGCAGGGCGCGCGCGATATTTCGTGAGAAACCTCCCCCTTTCTCAAGCAGTGACAGCCAAGGTGCCAACAAGGTACCAGTGGTCTGGCAAAGATGTGGTCAATATACAGGCAGACGATCAAGACAGGCTATTTACTAGCAGGATAGTCGAGAAATGAAGTCAAGGATCAGAACTGAGGAAACCCTAAGATAACAGAGAGTGCACTGAAACTCCGACCAAACACACCAGCTACAGGCAAAGAAGGCAGCTGGAGGTGTCCTTTAAAAGGATAAAGGTGACTATTAGATGTCAGTAGCGTGGGCTGACCCTTGAAATTTTAAAGAGCCAGTGCTTGCATCCTAGGGGATGGGTACGCTTGTCTGGAGAAAGAGGGAGAGAAGAGTCGGGTAGGAGAGCAGAGAGGGGAGTAGGAGGCATAGTTTAGTGGGCGGTGTGAGGGGACACAAGAATGTCCAAAGTCCAGAGTGGGGGTGCAGACGCAAGTG
>JAODAL010055543.1:0-23882 GCA_025379985.1 Phyllomedusa bahiana
TTAACCAGACAAAATTTTTTTTTGGTGTAATCTAAACCCCCCCCAACATCACTAAGGACATAGATGATCAGCTGCATAAACAAATGCAGCGGGCAGCACAGGCGGGTACAGTGGTGATAAGTGACTTCAATTACCCCGATATTGACTAGGGTCATGGTTCTGCTTCTTCTACTAAGGGGAGGAAGTCACTCAACCTGTTACAGGATAATTTTATGGGCCAATTTGTGAAAGATCCACCTAGAAGTGATGCTTTGTTGGATCTCGTAATTTGTACCAAACCAGAACAATGTTTTTGAAAATCTTAGTGGTGGTAAATGATTCCTACTTTGAATAGTTCTTGATTATAAGGGGTGTACCCCAAGGCTCAGTACTGGGTCCTCCTTTGTTAAATGTATTTATTTAGAATTATAAGGAAAGGTATTACTAGCACTGTTTCCATTTTTGTAGATGACCCCAAGCTATGTAGTGTAGTGCAATGTATGGAGGATGTTGATAAATTGCAAGCAGACCTGGACACACTGAGTGTTTGGGTATCCACTTGGCAAATGAGGTTCAGTGTGCATAAATGTAAAGTTCTACATATGGGTACTAATAATTTGCAGGCATCATATGTCCTAGGGGGAGAAAAACTGGGAGAATCGCTTGTTGAGAAAGATATGGGCGTACAGCATGCAACGTCAATTAGCTGCCTCTAAGGCCAGCAGGAAATATCCAATAGGCATGCATTAATAAAGGCATGGACTCGCAGGACAGGGATGTAATATTACCACTATATGGGTTCCGAAACGCGTCGGCCATGTTATGGTTTCACATGTATTTCTACGGAATCTTTTAATATTTTTGTTACAATAAAGCTTCGCTACTTTTAATTAGAAGTAAAGGTGTTACGCTGGATACTTCCATTTCGTTTGGTTATTACCACTATATAAAACATTGGCGCTGCCTCATTTTGAATATGCTGTTCAGTTCTGGGCTCCAGTTTATAGAAAGAATGTAATGGAGCTAGAGAGAGTGCAAAGGCGAGCAACCAAACCAATAAAGGGAATGGAGCATCTTAATTATGAGGAGAGGTTAAAAGAGTTAAACTTATTTAGTCTTGAGAAAAGACGGCTCCAGGGAGACATGATTAAGTATGGGGAAAAGCTATTTCATGTAAAACCTCCTCAAAAGACAAGGGTACATTTTCTTTGTCTGGAGAAAAAAAGGATTCAATCTCCAGAGGAGAAAAGCCTTCTTCATTATGAGAACTGTGAATCTGTGGAATAGCCTGCCTGAGGAGCTGGTCACAGCAGGAACTGTAGAGAGTTTCAAGAAAGGCTTAGATAACCCCTTACTATTAAATAATTTTCATACGTATGTAGCTGTATAAAATATATGGATCCAGCCTGATGATAACACTGGGAATAGAAATGAAATCTTCCTTACGGCAGATTGGTTCTTGTCTTATGGGTTTTTAAAGCCTTCATCAGTAGGGGAAACTAAACTTAAAAACCTCTCTATCTTCCTCCCGTCATCCACATTTTCTCTACCCTTGGTTGAACTTGATGGATATATGTCTTTTTTTCATTCATCCTAACTATGTAACATGAAAGAGTGTAATCACTGCCACACAATAAAAAAATTGCATAAGAACACCACGATCAAAAAATGGACTGAATAAGAGTAGGTAACTCACTATTTGTTGTCAATGTCGAATTTCATTTCCAATATTTGATGATCCCACAAACAATCTCCTAAAGAAGTCCTGTGAAGGTGGTAGGTGGAAAATGAGGGTACATAGATACTAAGCTACCCCTGATAAGCCCCTGCCTATTTGTGGGAACATCGCCTCGAGAAGGGCGGCTCCACTCCTTGGTGGTCTAGCCCATACATGATATATGGCAGGATACCAGAAAAGGTGAAACATTCCTGAAATCACTGCATTTTGGAATCAACACCCCTCACTAAATTCATTGAAGAGTGCATTGTACATTTTGGGCCCACAGGTGTTTCACAGTATTTTTTAGTATTGGGCCATGAAAATGAGGAAAAAAAAAACAAAAACCAGTAATTCCGTGATTGTTTTATGGGCTTAATTTTTACAGCATTCGCCATGCAGTATAATTGACATGATAATAAATTTACTATGCGGGTCAGTACAAGTACAACGATATCAATTTTATTTTGCCTTTTGGTTTACTACTTTTATACAATAGAAAGGAGTTTGTAAAAAAAATTGCGTTTTTATGTAGCATATTCAGACAGCTACATATTTTTATTTTTCTGTACATGAAGCTAGTTAAGGGCTTGTTTTCTGCAAGATGACGATGTATTCTTTGGTACCATTTTGGGGTTCATATGACACTGATCCATTTTTAACAAGGATTTTGGGAGGCAGGATGAATAAAATTCAGCAATTCTGTTAACTTTACTCAGCAGGTCAACACGATTACAGCGATACCAAATTTATATATTTGCCTTATGTGTTATTGCCTTTATACAACAAAAAAACTTATTTAAAAAAGAAAACATGTTTTTGCATTGCCATAGCCTGAGCCACAACTTTTTTTTATTTTTTACTGTATATGGAGCTGTATAGGGGCTTGTTTTTGCAGGATGAGTTGTGTTTTCATTGGTAATATTTTGGGGTTAATATGACTTTTTGATCGCTTTTTATTCCCTTTTATGTGTAGTGGGATGAATAAAAATTCTGTCATTGTTTTTTTTGGGGGGGGGGGGGTTTGTTCATCATGCTGGTTAAATAACATAATAGATTTATAGACTAGGTCGTTAGGCACACATTGATACCAAATATGTATAATTTTTTAATATTTATTGGTGTGCCTGGAATTTGTAATGACAAAAGGTAGGTGTACATGAATTACTTTATTTTTTGTGGCCTTTTTATACTTGTTTTTTCACTTTTACATTATTTTTTACTTGTCCTCATAGGGGACTTGACTGTATGTATGTATTTTAACTGTCAATCACCATCCCTGGCACGGCTAGGTGTGGTGACTTCACAGACAACCTGGAAGCCTTTGTTAGGCTTCTTGGTTTTCATAAAGACCATCTGCACCATGCACCCCCGCAATCCTGGAAGAGTGCATGAAGCCGGATGTAATTTACAGTCATTAGGCAGCGCGCCTTTATTTGTGAGCAACACAGGCTATACCGTAGCTGCAGGTCCCCACCTGCTAATCAGCATACCACGAACAATATTGCTATCGGTATATATACGAGGATGTCCTCCATAGTATTAAAACTTCAAACTTTAGTCAAACTTTTTTTAAAAAGACTTGAATGACAGGTGTGTATAGAGTTCACACTAAGATATTACATTCTTTAGAACGAATTCACCTGGTTGCTCCTGTAGTCACTCCTTTACATCGCACTTCGGCATAGGAGATCAGATCTGTGTAAGATTCAGTTTAGACAGCGTCCATGCTACGAGAGCCTTCATCAACTCCTCTCCTCTCAGACACCGCTACGTCTCGCGACGTTTCGGGAGCATGATGCTTGAAAAAGGGGGCGTTGATGGAGGAGTTGATGAAGGCTCTCGTAGCATGGACGCTGTCTAAACTGAATCTTACACAGATTTGATCTCCTATGCCGAAGTGCGATGTAAAGGAGTGACTACAGGAGCAACCAGGTGAATTCGTTCTAAAGAATGTAATATCTTAATGTGAACTCTATACACACCTGTAATTCAAGTCTTTTTAAAAAAAAAAGTTTGAATAAAGTTTGAAGTTTTAATACTATGGAGGAAATCCTCGTATATATACCGATAGCAATATTGTTCGTGGAATGTAATTTATAGCTCATTTCATGTGCAGAGGGCTCTGCTTGCTTATGACATACCAGTACGTTATTTATGGCAACCCCTTACCACCTATGATGTACTGGTATCTGAAATGGGGTTAATCAGCTTCCTTTTCTCCCCCTCTTGCTTTTTCTTATGTGTACTTACTCATAAATCACTAAGAGAATCCATCTTGACCAAACTCTTACTTACAAGTGCCCAGTCTATGGAGAGGGGGGTGGCAAAAAACTAGGAGACAATTAGACATACAAGCAGCAGCATGCAGCACATTGGACAGCAATAAAGAGTAGCATAGCTGAGGGAAGACACACTCACTGCAGAGCCAGCACCATCCTTTGTGTGTCTCTCTGCCCCTCCTTCCCTTTCAAAAAGCTTATATGGGCAGCTGTTACCTGAACACTCGGTGATGCAAGAACCTCCTCTCTTCAGCAGGGAGGAGTAACTGAGTGAATAAATGAGGATGCAGAAGGGTAGGAAAAGGAGATTAAGTGGTTGAGGAAGCATTTTTCTGTAATAAAATGAATTACAAACTTTCTTGTTTTTCCTTCAACTGGTGATTTATGAAAACGTGTGCTATAATTGTGTTAGAATTTAAATCCACCAATCCATCCATGCTAATAATTCAGTGGTCTCCTCACCATGAGTTTTTATTAACTAGGCCACATTTATGATGTGCCATATGCAACATATGATTTCAGAAACCAATAAAGAAGGCCATAGATGAAGGTTTGGCTGATCTCTATCTTAAACAAATCCATTTTTATCAAACAGACATGCCATTTCTATAGAAGGAATTAATACTTAAAGGGGTTGTCTCACTATATTGCTTTCTATGTTAAAGATCTTGTAAAAACAGGTCACTTTGCAATATGTGTCCATTACCAGTTTCCTACCTATTCCTAGATGTCCCCTCTTGTATGAGCTGCGTCGGCTCCTCAGGTTGTTATAGCTACAGACCTGTTTGATCTCTCATGATAGGCTGCCAGCACTGGTTGCTATAGCTACAGACCTGGCTTTTACTGTAGCCTAGTAGAAGTCAGTAAACACCCCCCTGAATTCAAAATGTAACCGAGAAAACAGGACTGGGGTAAGATGAATCAGTGTAATGAGACAACCCTTTTAATGTCCAACTTATTTTAGAGGAAACAACACAGGTAGAAGTCTAGCATGAAGGCTCCCTGCTCAATTGCCTACAATAATGTGATGTCTGCGGCCAGCTTAACTTTCAGACTAGAAATCCCAGCAATACCTTAGAGAGCAGAAATGTTCCATACAAGAAGTATGACTTATAAGCACAGTGATATCATAATGCTATACAGAGACACCTTATGTTACTGTTTAAAACTTGGTTCTTATGCTATATATGGATTGTATGAAATATGATGTAATCCCATGCAACTAAGCCTTTGTACATATAAGCATTAAGGTCTGTTTAATTTGGGTAGACTGCAGCAATGGGCTCAGTCAGAATTTGTTGGTATCAGCTCTGTTAATTGCAAACACCATGAAATGGTAAGAACATAGGAAATAGGTGGACAATGCAAGCATAGGTTTTCCACCTAGGCCATAAGGGTACATTCATACGGCATATATAAAATGACGGTCGGATTCTGTTTAAGAAGCCAGCTGGTATTTTAACATCTATCGCAGGGGTGTCAAACTGTGGCTCTCCAGCTGTTGGGAAACTACAACTCCCATCATGCCCACTGTTATAGATTATACAAATGCATGATGGGAGTTGTAGTTTCCTAAAAGCTGGAGGGCCGCAGTTTGACACCTCTGATCTATCGAATGGTTTTGAGGGATGGTACTGGCCGTAGTTTGCGGATTCCCCCGTCCCCCATAACCACTGAACTGCGCACCTTCAGCCCAATAACTGGAAATATCTGGAAAAGAGATTGTGCATGTTCCAAATTTTTCGGAACGCTGTAGGCTGAAAATCCGTTCAGTGTAGAATACTGAACGCATTTTCCAATAAAGTCTATGAGGAAGGTTTCTTGTCGATTTTCAGACAGTTGCCAAAACTGCAAATCGTCCTAAAATCCGACCAAGAAACCATGCCATGTGGACGGACCGTAAGAATTTTAAATCAGTTTTCAATCTTTACAGCTTCTTCAGACTCACATTTTTTGTGCAGACTGTGGGTGGTTCTAAAGCACTTACGGACATTTCAGCTTAGCTACCTCCAATTCCTAGCTGAGTCTGTTACAAGGACATTACCGATGGAGGTGATGAACAACACAATGACACTGTCAAAGGCTATAAATGTGAGCTAGCAGAGATATGTCATGAGAAGAAATATTGTTAGCTGCTGAGTGACTCTATTATCTTTGATGTAATTACACATAAATGTGCTCTGCAGACCTGACAGGATGGTACAAGGCTCCACCATGGTCAGCAACTCTATGGATTAAATTTTTTTCTAAAGTAGAAGAATAAGGGTATGTTCAAACAGCCGATTTAGACACTGAAAATGTCAGCACTGAATCAGCGTTGAATCCTACATGTGCGTATTTAAGGAACATTTGATGCTGATTTTTAGAGACAAATTTTCAGCATGCTATAAACTATAATGTGAGGTGAGGATTCAGCACAGAATTCGCCTCAGGAATGGACATGTCCATTCTTCTTCAGCACTGAAAAAGAATGGCTTAGAACACAGTATTGGTTTTCTCTCCTGCTGACTCTTCAAAGCATGGACTCCACAAGATTTCTTCAAGGGTCTTTTGGTTTTCAGCACCAAAATATTAGCAGCAGATCATTTAAATCCTGTAAGATTTGAGGTGTTACCTCCATTGATCAGACTTGTTTTTCTACCATATCTCTTAGGTGTTTGATTAGACTAACATTGAATGAATTTGAAAGCCAAATTTGAAGAACTGTTTGACATGTACTCCAAACCCTTCCTAAACAGTTTTTGCATTGTGGCCGGCACACTATCCTGCTGAAAGAGACCACCACCATTACTAAGCACTGTTGTCATAAAGAGATGTACTGAATCTAAAACAATGTCTTTTTTTTTGTATTAATGAGGCTTACTATGCGCTACAGTGTATATATAAACTTTATTGGTGTAATGTGTTATTTGAGTTTATGTTTTATACTTTTATTTATATTACTGTATATATGGCAGTAAGTGATGACGTTCGGTTCAGAATATTGAACCGAACGTCATCGGTACTATAGCTGAGCCAGCTGCCTTGCTGAATAGCGCTCTATACTCTGTATAGTGTGACGTTTCGTTCGAGGAGGACTCCGAGCGCTACACTATAGAAGCGCCAACCTGCTGATTAGCCTGCATGTGAGCTAGTTAGGAGGCCGTCGCTGCTACAGTGTAGCTGCTCATAGTTCTTCAGGAGCAAAACATGACATTATACAGAGTAGTGTAACATTTCATTAGGGAAGGGCTGTGCCAGCTAAGCAGCTCCATATGCAAAGCAGTGTGTTCTGACACCTGTCACAGTCAGCATTAACTTTTTCTAATTTGTTCTACAGTAACTGATGACACTAGACAGACTAGCCATCGCTCTCCATAAACATCAATACACCTTGGGCATCCAAGACCTTGCTACTGATTTCCCGCTGTCCAGGGCTGTTCATAGGCTAAATTGCTCTAAGGGCGGAGTGAAGAAATGTCTACGAACGTCACCCACCATTAACATGTGGCACCACACTGCGACATATTGCATCACCATCAACCAGTGCATGAATATACAAAAAGCTGTAACACAATGTTTTATGTAATAATAGTAAATTATCAAATAACACTGGTACACAAAACCAGAATCCCAAGGACAATATCACCAATAATCCCACTAAGACCACATATAATCACCACCACAAAGTGACCAAATAATACTGCCATACCATGAACACATATCACCACCACATAGTGACTGAATAATACCGCCACACCATTACCTCATATCACCATCAAACAGTGACCGAATGATACGACCACATCATGATCACATATCACCACCACATACTGAGTGAATAATACCACAACATCTGATCACAGTTTGGCTCATAGCTAGCTATGAGCTGACTATGTTACAGAATGACGAGAGTGGTCCTTCCCATTAATTTCTATCAGAATTCCAAATAAAGCTGAGCATACTCACTCTATTATATTTGGAACTCCCATAGAAATTATGAGGACAGCCACCTGCGCGACTCGCCTCATTCTGTAACATTGTCAGCTCGTAGCTAGCTATAAGACAATTCATAATGCTGAAGTCCTTCATTGAAATATCCCTTTAACAGTAATTAGACAATTTGTCATTTCAACATCTTAGTGCAGACCCCTTGGCTATAAGCCTTTGGAGAGCTTAAAGGGGTTGTATCGCTACAAAGATCATATCTCAGATTATGGGGACAGTAAAAATAAGCACTTTTGTAATTGGGTTGCATTACCTAAGTCACTTGTTTTAACAAATATGAGCTTTTCTGTGCATCTGTTTTCTATTTTTGATGCTATTCGGGACACGCCCCCTTTTCTGTGATTGGCTAGTTGGGATACGCCCCTGGACAGATTCTGTAATGGACACCCCCCCCTGCACTGTGATTGGCTGACTGACATTTCATTCAGCCTGTTGGGACACGCCCCCAGACAGGAAACGCCCTGGAAACGCCCCCTGCACTGTGATTGGCTTCCTGCACACTTTGTGTTTACTCCCCTCTGAGCTGTTAAAACCGAAAGTAAAAACAGCTATGTGAGAGGGCTGCTGGCTGTATACTCATCTCCCAGATCTAAGGTGAATGATCTGACTAATTACTGATTGTTTAACTCATAGATCCCTTCATATAACACAGTCTTATGTTGTGTGCTCCCTCCATATAACACAGTCTTATGTCATGTGCTCCCTCCATATAACACTGTCATGCAGTCTCCTGCCTGATAACAGACAGGGAGGAGGGGGGATGGCAGTGTGCATTATTCACACGTGTATCAGTTCAGGCTGTGTGTATAACTGGTTATAGCGCAGCAAGGAGCTTGTGGAGCCTGGAGATGAAGGCTCTGCAGACACAAGAGCACACTGCAGGAGGCTGCAGATCTGTTCTATCCAGTCAATCTTCCCCTTCTACTGCAAATACAGAATGATGATGTCACAGGTCTTCAGTGAGGAGAGACATGCCTGCTGAGAGGAGAGACATGCCTGCTGAGAGGAGAGACTCACCCCTGGATTTCAAATTCAATCTCATGGAATTAGCTGAAGAGCACGAACACTTCAAATGATAAAACCCCTTTGAGATGTGGTTCACCCCTGACATAGAAAGGTTTTGCCATTATTTTATATTTTAGTGGATCTAGACCTGTACAACATATATATTATATCTACAATATATATATATATATATATATATATATATATATATATATATATATACACTCACTGACCACTTTATTAGGTACACCTGTCCAACTGCTCGTTAACACTTAATATCTAATCAGCCAATCACATGGCGGCAACTCAGTGCATTTAGGCATGTAGACATGGTCAAGACAATCTCCTGCAGTTCAAACCGAGCATCAGTATGGGGAAGAAAGGTGATTTGAGTGCCTTTGAACGTGGCATGGTTGTTGGTGCCAGAAGGGCTGGTCTGAGTATTTCAGAAACTGCTGATCTCCTGGGATTTTCACGCACAACCATCTCTAGGGTTTACAGAGAATGGTCCGAAAAAGAAAAATACATCCAGTGAGCGGCAGTCCTGTGGGCGGAAATGCCTTGTTGATGCCAGAGGTCAAAGGAGAATGGGCAGACTGGTTCGAGCTGATAGAAAGGCAACAGTGACTCAAATAGCCACCCGTTACAACCAAGGTAGGCAGAAGAGCATCTCTGAACGCACAGTACGGCGAACTTTGAGGCAGATGGGCTACAGCAGCAGAAGACCACACCGGGTGCCACTCCTTTCAGCTAAGAACAGGAAACTGAGGCTCCAATTTGCCCAAGCTCATCCAAATTGGACAGTAGAAGATTGGAAAAACGTTGCCTGGTCTGATGAGTCTCGATTTCTGCTGAGACATTCGGATGGTAGGGTCAGAATTTGGCGTCAACAACATGAAAGCATGGATCCATCCTGCCTTGTATCAACGGTTCAGGCTGGTGGTGGTGGTGTCATGGTGTGGGGAATATTTTCTTGGCACTCTTTGGGCCCCTTGGTACCAATTGAGCATCGTTGCAACACCTTGTGGAATCTATGCCACGAAGAATTGAGGCAGTTCTGAAGGCAAAAGGGGGTCCAACCCGTTACTAGCATGGTGTACCTAATAAAGTGGCCGGTGAGTGTATATATACACACACACATACACACACACACTTCTACATACCCTATACCTGTGACAGGTGTTTTGATTATTTTTTTCCCATGTAGCCCTGGAGCTTATATTGTCTCCTAATCTAAATGTTTTTTGTCCAGCCATTAAGCGCTAGGTATGGCCTTGTGTCTGTGTTATTAAGTTAATAGTGTCCCATTTTTCTGTGATTTTTAACTGTTGTGATGTAAGGTTCTGTTTACACTCTCATCGGATTTCTCTTCCAATGAGTTTCTTGTGCTCACGACTATTCTATGATAATAGAATAGCTTAGTCTACTGCACTACTCTACTCAGTCAAAAGACAGAAATTGGTCAGAACAGATCCATCATTAATTCCATAAAAACAGTACCCATCATGTATGTTCAAAAATAGCCTAACTTACTGTAAGATATATTAAAAACAATAGTGTGCCAAAGACTGATCGATCATTAAAGGGATGTATTGAAAGTATCAACTGCTCTTCAGTCTATTGGGGATGATGAAAAAATACAAAGAAAAAAAAAAAACTTACCTTGTAAAACAGGTGCTGTGGCTGGTTCTGGTGATCCCATTCTTCAGGAGACCCTGCAGCCAATCATCAGCCACAGCAGTCACGTGCCGTATATCCAGCAAGAGACTGCTGCAGCCTGTGAACAGCTGCAAGGTCACATGGAGAATGAACGGTGACGTCGTCAGCAGGGATCACTAGGACGGCCAATGCACTGGAACTAATGGGTTTACAAGATAAGGTTTTTTTTTCTATTTTTACTCATCCTGGACAGACTGACGAGCAGTTATTCCTTTTGGTACACCGTTTTAAGAAATATGTAAAAATATTTACCTTCAACACCTCACAGGACCCAAACAATTTAGGGAAAGGTTTCTATGGGCTTAATTTACATGGTCCAACCTTCTGCCACTATGGCCACTGATATTTAACTATTGACCAATGTTCCCTTGTATACTCCATTCAAAATATGGCACAGAGCTGTACTCTTTCTAGTCCACAGAAGAAAAAGACTTGGATGCAGCAAAGAAACCTGAAAAAAAAACTATTACAAAGGTGCATAACTCTGCACTTTCTGTAATAGAGAGAAACATGTATGCATGATCTTCTCCACACTAACAGCCAAGACTAGAACCAGTCCATTCCTCTACTGAAATGCAAGGTCTAGCTTAAGGGAAAAAATGCTATTGCAATAAAAAGTATCAAGAAACATATAAACAACATTTTTATATAATTGATTAGTAGAAATTAAAGAAGGTATAAAGGATAAATGATAATTGCAGTAGACAAAACAAAGTTCTGGTGCTTCAAGGTAAGAAAAAACATTTTTGACTCCGTCTTCCTGCAGTGCATTCACGGATCCCCAGCTTTCCGGTGTGTTTTTGAGTTATAATTTACACGTACTTGTGACAAATCATAAACAGTAAATGCATTATATATATATATATATATATATATATATATATTATATATATATATATATATATATATATATATATATATATACACATACACACACTTCCAGGTTTATCAATTTGATTAGACCATATATAGCCATGGCCTCCTCTAATATCATGACCCCTTTCCATCAACATAATCCCACAAACAAAAATACTTAGAGAGTATATAGTCAAAACATTACAAAAATCTTTATTAATTACATATTAAAAAACAATCCTATATCAAAATGAGGCGCATATAGAAAGACCCTAACTAACTGCAGGCATAAATAATTCCTCAATGTGCAAAGGGTTATAATATCTACAGATCTTATTGTAATAAAAATTCCCCTTAATAAACAGAAATATGGGAACAAATAATCATGGTAAGTATCTCACAGGTATATACAAAGTGCAATAAACAGTATCAAACTAGATGACATTATATATACATTTATACCCATGTTCAATAGAGCAACAGTAAGGAACTCATAAGTCCTGGATAAAGGGATACCCCTACCAAAGCACAGAGGAACAAGCCAGGCTCCCCAACGCGCGTTTCGGGTCCCTTGCTTCATCAGGGGGAAGAAGCAACAAATTGGATTTGCAACAAATTGAAAATAAAACTAAAGCATGCTTGTAAATAGCCTTAAAGGGGTTGTCTCACTACATTGATTCATATCACCTCAGTCCTGTTTTTTTAGTTTCACTTTAAATTCAGGGGTGTGTTTACTGGCTTCCACTAGGCTGCAGTAGAAGCCAGGTCTGTAGGTATAGCAACCAGGGCTGGCAGCCTCTCAGGATAGATCAAACAGGTCTGTAGCTATAGCAACCTAAGGAGCTGATGCAGCTCATACAAGAGGGGATTTCTCAGAATAGGTAGGACACTGATAATGGACACACATTGCAAAGTGACTTGTTTTTGCAAGATCTTTAACATAAAAAGCAATCCTTGTAGTGAGACAACCCCTTTAACCCGAAACAAAAATCCCACTATTTTCTGTATACAGATCCTCTGCAAGCCTATGTGTCAATAGTAACTAACTATAAACAATTCTTATCCTGCAGTCATGTTTTCTTGTGTCTCCTTCCTCTTGCAGCCCACCAAATGCAAGTAAGGAAAAAGTAGGGGACAAATCACGACTGCAGGACCAAACTGCATAAAGCTTGTGTATAGTCTTTAACTCTATAGACATATAAATATACAAAGAAGTCTATCAAGGGGTTAGCACAAGGTTTGTGGTTTATCAGAACAACTCGTACAGTATGTAGAAGTGCAACGTTTCAGCATTTGAGAAGTCTTTTCATGCATAAATATACATATGTATAAATATATATAGGAGTTGTAGATACAAAGGGTGGAAAGTTTTCAATCAAAATAAAAGTCGTTTCTGTTTTATTTTACAAGTATTGGAGAAATACAAAATGGATGAAAATGTCGACACATCCTTCAAAGCAGACTATGTTTAAAAGAGTGCAGTAATCTATTTAGGAGTGCAGTAATCGACTGTCCAGGCTTGTATTTGATAGCCCTTTCCTATTAAGCATACTCCCTTGTGACTCGTTGATTAAGGAGGCCCTACAAAGCAAGAGCTACCCTCTGTTCCAGCTAGTAGAGGATCCTGATACATCGGCTCTCTCTTTTTATATTTATAAAGCACTGCGTGCCTAGGGCATGCTGTGTTCTGTAGTTCATCACCACCAGCACTAGAGATAATTTAAAACTGATGTGTCAGGTATCCCCTTTAGGCTATACTGAACTGAGTTCATATAGTTATGTATGCTGTATAAGGTCATGAAGCTCAAGTGGATCCTTAGGGCATGTCCCCACGGCAGAGAGCAAATACCGGTCGGATTATCCGACCGGTATTTGCCCTGTTTTTGCGGCCGTGCACACGCTGTTTGCGGAGAAAAGCCCTCCCCCGTCGCATTGAGATGTTCATGTTCCGTCCAAAAACCGGACAGACGAATAAACATGTTCAATCTTTTTCGGAGCGCCAGCGGTCTAAAAGAACGCCCGGTGGAAAACACGTACAGTGGGGACTGCTGCACGGGTTTTCCATAGAGGTCCCTGATAAAGTTTGACAGCCGGTTTTCAAAAACGAAAATCGTCTGAAAAACCGGTCGTGGGGACATGCCCTTAGGGTACGTTCACACGCCGTACTGTGTGTGCCTCAATATGCCAGATGTTTTAGAAGCATGCGCCGGCCAGCACGTACTTCTAAAGCGCAATGACAGAGGGGCGGTCCTGTTGTTACTTGTGTGTTTACCTGTCTTACATGAATATCTTTACACAGACATTTCCTTCTCCTAGGCCAAATTATTGTATGTCAAAGAGATGTTCTGACACTAAAAAAAAAAGCTTGTTAGTCTGTCAGGGCATGATAAAAAAAATAGAAAAAACGACAGTTTCTAGTTCCATTGCTGCAGTCATCTCTATGACCCAAGCAGATTACTGCCCAGTTTATTCTTCACGTGACCGCTGCACCCAATCACAGGCTGTGCAGTGAGGTGTGGTATATCCAGCAAGAGAATCACAAACTGCAGCGGTTCCGTGAAGAATGAACAGGGAAGTAATCTGCCAGGGTCATCGAAACAGCCGCAGCGATGGAACGACGGTGTTTATGAGTTTTTTCTTTTTGTCTATTTTTTATCTTGTCCGATGGACTAACAAGCTTTGTTTTTGAGTTGGGACAACCCTTCAACCTCAAAGCCAAAATGCCCAATCCCCACCTTTCAAGTTCTTTTGCTTGCCCATAAGAATTAAATGTCAGAGAAACATTCTGAAGGCCTTATACAGATTAAATGAACAGCATCATTTAATGTGCTTGGGCAGCTTTTTATGTACAACCCCTTTAAAGTTTTACATGCGATCATCTCAGTGCCTAAATTACAGCAAAGGTGAGTAGTGCTAGATTAACGACCACAGATAGAAAGCAGAGTAAATAAATTAACTGTACATGAAGCTAAAAGTCTTTCCCCGGAGACAGAGTTTCCCCCATCACCAAATATATAGTAAAGTACATATACCACTACAAGGGAGTATAGTGTAAACCTGAACACTAAGGACTTGTGCTGAAAGTGTCCAATTTTAGAAAAGATTTTCTCTTCTCTTAACAATAAAACTTTAAAATAAGGACTACACAAGACAAGTTCACATACTGCATTTTTTTGCCAAAAAGCCATGTTTTGCATCGATTTCAGGCATTTTTACATGCCTTTTTAGTTTTTTAGCAAAAGCCACATGTTCGCTGGAAATCAATAGGGAAATTAAAACATACTACATACATTGCATATTTCTACTCTGCGTTTTTTTGGGTCAGTGCACTCTTTTACAAATGCAGCAAACTGTAAGCTTGTTGTTTCTCCTCCCATAGACTTTACTTTTCTTTTTTTCTACAAAAGAAAAGTGCACATGTACATATGTGATGCATTTTTTGCTTTATTGTTACATAGTGACATAGTTAGTACAGTTGAAAAAAGGGTGGGGAAAAAGTGGGTGAAGGGAGGGAGACCTCCCAGGAGAGACCCCATCTCTGACCCCAGAGCCGCCACCAGCCAGGATCCAGAATTTTACATAGCTACGTACGCATTCATATTCTTTAGTGTCAGGAAGGTATCTAAGCCTTTCTTGAAACTCTCTGCAGTTCCTGCTGTGACCAGCTCCTCAGATTTACAGTGAAGAACGATTTTTTCCTCTGGAGATTGAATCCTTTTTTCTCTAGCCGAAGGGAATGTCCTCTTGTCTTTTGAGGGGGGCTTTACGTGAAATAATTTTTCCCCATACTTTTTGTAGGGACCATTTATATAAATTAATCATTTCCCCCCGAAGCCGTCTTTTCTCAAGACTAAATAAGTTAAATTCTACTAACCTCTCCTGATCACTAAGATGCTCCATTTCTCTTATAAGTTTGGTTGCTCGTCTTTGCACTCTCTCTAGCTCCATCTCTTCTATAAACTGGGGCCAAGAACTGAAAAGCATATTCTAAGTGAGGTCGCACCAATGCTTTATACAGCGGTAGAATTACATCCTTGTCCCACGAGTCCATGCCTCTTTTAATACAAGCCAATATCCTACTTGCCTTAGAGGCAGCTGATTGACATTGCATGGTGTTCTGTAGTCTATGATCTACAAGAACGCACTGATCTTTCGCAATAAGCGATGTTCCCAGTTTTTCTCCCCCTAGGACATATGATGTCTGCAGATTATTTCTACCCAGATGCAGAACCTTACATTTATCCACATTGAACCTCATTTGCTAAGTTGATGCTCAAGCACTCAGTGTGTCCAGGTCTGCTTGCAATTTATGAGCATCATCCATTGATTGCACTACCCTACATAGCTTGGTGTCCACATTCCAAATCATGTGCTTCAAAGAAGGAATGATTAAATCGCATGATTAATGGATCTATGATATGTAATGGGAAGAATGCACCAGAAAAAAAGGCTCTTAAACATATGTACCTAAATACATTGTTTTGAAAAAGCACCACAAAACCTGCATAAAAAATGCATGAAACATAATTTTAAATGTTTTTTTATCCACAAAACACTATCAAAGAAAATATGTGTAGAAAGGTGTGGCCACAGCACAGCCGTTAGTCTCGCCTTGGATCCATACACCAATGGCACAAGATGTCAGCAAACTCAAGTGACCAATGGTAGACGCTTTGGAGATGGCGCTATCAGCCGCAATATGTATTCCTATCCTAACGCAAACTAAGAAAGTAGTAATTAAAAGACCAAATTTAGAATTAGGCTGGGTTCACCTGCTACATTTTTGGAAAATTTCTCGCCTGCATCAAAAACACATGCAAAAACATTGCATGCATTTTTAAAACAAAATGCATGTGTTTTGTAAAATGCAAGTTTTTTATAATTAAATTTGAAAAACAGGTGAAATTTGGGTTAATTAGGAAATGCATGTATTTTTTATTTTTTTAAACAGTATATTTTTCATTGCCACATGTTTTTGGTGTGTAAAAAAAATTATGATTTAATGATGTTAATGATTCCTTTGATACTGTCTTATTCTAAAAACTGTTCTTTTTTCTGAGCCTGCATCATTTACATTCTAGAAAATTTTTTCATCTAAATATTTCCACAAACTTGAAAACATAATCATGATGGAGCACATGCATTCATGGAGTTCTGAAGATTCTGTCCTGGATTTGCTGTTTCTGCAGCTGCAGTTCTAGAAATAAGGTCTGGTGCACCAAAGGCCAGACAGACATCTCCTCTGCGGTAGCTGCTGCAGGATAAATCTGGCGTTGTAATATATGGCAAATGAACATGGGGTTCTTCCTGAAAAAACATTGCCACTTAAAAAAAAGTAACAAAAAAAAAGAAAAACAAGAAGAGGGTCCTTTATCTTATTTTTAAAGATATTGTAATTTTTTTAAACCACCCCCCAAAAATGGGTTTTGGTCCACTCAACAGACTCAAGGTTGGAATGGCTTCCTGGTGGACAGAAAGATCCTCTTGTGGGCCCAGTCAGAACATGACCCAGGAGATCCAGTAAAGCTTATGCTGATATTTAAAAGGAACCTGAACCTGTTTTGTATAGCTGGATCCTCTAAGTTATCTCATCTGATAAGATCAAGTCCAGTCCCTGTCCACTTTTGACCAATTTTTTCCACCCAGAATACAATCAGTAAACGACTATACACAAGACTTTACATCAGATACACAGGTCTATGTTTTCATTTCATGGAGACAGAACAAGAAGATTATCTTAAGGTCCGTCAACACGGCATGGTTTCTTGGTCGGATTTTCAGACGGTTTGTGGATTTGGAAACCGTCTGAAAACCAAAAAGAAACCGTCCCCATAGATTTTATTAGACAATCCGTTAAGTATTCTACACTGAATGGATTTTTCAGCCGGCTGGCTTTTCAGCTGCAGGCATTTCAAAAAACTTGGGGCTGAAGGTGTGCAATTCAATGGTTATGGGGGACAGACGAATCTGCAAACAGCAGAAAGAACCGTCTCCTAAAAGCATACAAAAGATGATAAAATACCGTCCGGATTCTTAGACAGAATGCGGCCGGCATTTTACATATGCCGTGAGGACGCACCCTTATAGTCAAAAAATATACAATACATAGGACTAATGACATTTAAAAACTGCTTACAATAATAATAAGGGCACATCATCTTCACCTTGTATAGATTAGATGAACACGGATAAAGTCCTAGAGCTAGACCTGTAAGCATGGAAGATGAAACTATGCTTTACATCCAAGTATAAGGCAATATGACTCTTCTATACCCAAAATATACACACCTTTTATTTCTCCCATGGGAATCCAGGAACATATGCTAAACCTTACTAACAGTGGCCACCACTTTGTCACTCAAAGAGCACCCCTGATGTGTCTATTTTAGTAAATACTTGCATTCTGAATTAAATAACAATTCTGGAGCATTTTCTTTCTCTGCTATGCTGTTCTTCTGTTATTCCTCTTGAATATTTATGGAAAAATTGACAACTATGTTTTATGCTTAAAGGAGTTCGCTAAATCCCTTCGGAGGTCATCTTGCTACGAGCCGGACTCGGAGAACAAGAATGTGGCCACTCTTGCATAATTTTCCCCGTTCATTACTATGGAAGTTTTGAATATAGACAAGCATGTGTGCTCGGGTATATTTGCAACTCTCATGGACAAGCAAGGCCATCTTCTCGTTTAGTGAGGCTGGTTGGTAGCAAGCTATTGCTAAGTGGCAAAACCCCCTAAAGCAGGCATCCTCAAACTGCGGCCCTCCAGCTGTTGGGAACCTACAACTCCCATCATGCATTTATATAATCTATAACAGTGGGAATGATGGGAGTTGTAGTTTCCCAACAGCTGGAGGGCCGCAGTTTGAGGATGCCTGCCCTAAAGTATGTCAAGGGGGAATATCCCTACATAGTCTAGTATTGTCAGCACTGATTGGACACTGCAAGTCTGAAGAAAACACACTTCCAACTGCTAACCTACAGCTGCCAATTTATTCAGACATTTCAATGAGGAATGACAAAGGAACAGCACATTGCAGAAGGAAAAAGAAATCTGTAATTGTTATTTTATACAGTATTAAAGATTTACTAAAATAGAAATACCAGGAGTAATAAGATGTTCCATAAATGTTATTGCATGGGGAATACAAGCACTTGCTAAATCAAACATGTCAGGAGAATAGAATCAGATCTATAGACTCCAAACTGCCATTAAAACAGTTGCCCAAGATTTTTTTTTTATTCCCTATTGTCTAAGTTATAAAATAAGAAGAACTAAACAAGTCTCTGAAATCGTCATTGATCTTGTGTTCACTGCCAGCTACCTACCAATGGTGTCATGTCCATCATTCTTATGACACTACAGCCTATCAATGGCCTTGGTGCTGGCCAGCCACCTAACAATGGTGTCACGTCCATCATTCCTTTAACACTACAGCCTATCAATGGCCTTGGTGCTGGCCAGCCACCTACCACTGGTGTCATGTCCATCATTCCTGTAGCCTATCAATGGCCTTAGAAGCGGAAAGCCACCTAACAATGGTGTCACGTCCATCATTCCTGTGATGCTACAGCCTATCTTTGGCCTTGGTGGTGGCCAGCCACCTAACAATGGTGTCATGTCCATCATTCCTATGACACTACAGCCTATCAATGGCCTTGGTGCTGGCCAGCCACCTACCAATGGTGTCACGTCCATCATTCCTGTGACGCTGCAGCCTATCAATGGTCTTTGTGGTGGCCAGTCACCTACCAATGGTGTCACGTCTATCATTCCTGTGATGCTACAGCCTATCAATGGTCTTAGTGGTGGCCAGCCACCTACCACTGGTGTCACATCCATCATTCTGTGACGCTGCAACCTATTAATGGCCTTGGTGGTGGCCAGCCACTTACCAATGGTGTCACGTCCATCACTCCAGTGATGCTGCAGCCTATCAATTGTCTTAGTGGTCATGTAGCCGTTAGAAACCACTAAGGCCAGTGACTGGCTGCAGGATCATGTGAACTATGGACGTGGGAAACCGATGAGGAAATGCAGATGGATGACAGCTACTTTAGGGGAGTGTTCAGTTTTTTTGTTTTTTTTTTTATAACATTCCCTGGATTTTTTAAAATCTCACAACTCTAAAATTGTCAGTTATTTAGACTCCCTAACAAATAACAATAACTTCATCTTGGCTTAAATAGACATAATAATGTATTACCTGAGACAGTAAATCACTGATCATATGAACAAACGGAGGCTGAGCGCGACACTTGGGTTCTTAGAAAATACAATGTTGTGAAAAGTAACATTTGTTTCATTCATTTTGGTAAATATTATTCTTCCTAGAGTCAATCTAGCACAACAAATGACAGCAAAGCAAAATAGAGGGCCTAGCTGGGCCAAGTGTGCCTATGCTGCTGCAATCCCCCTTCCCATAGAGTGAGGGGGAGCAGTGGGAAATAATCCATGCATGGCATTGCCATCACTGGAGACTGCAGAATCCAGTCCTTCTGGCAGCTAAGTGGAATAATTCATGTGTGGAAGGTGTGGGTTGGGGAAGATGAGGGAGGCTGGGGGTGCAGAGGAGCACTGCACGGTCTGTTACAGAGAAGCACCTTTGCGACCACCTGCAGAATGCGCAGGCTCACTCCATTTCACTGCAGCTGCTTAATTTATGGCACTGCACACCAAGCAGGGGATATCAACAAACCCACTGGCAGCATGAAAGCTGGGGGATGGGTGCAAAGAAAAGCTCAACTCTCCTAATCAGCCAGACATGACAGGGACACTGAGCACACCGTGCTGCTCTCCTACCTCCAGGGTCCTGATCTCCTTCTGGGTCAAGTCGTTGGAGGTGGCACACTTGGTCCGGAGCCCCTCCAGGTTGGAGATGCTGATGTCTATCATGTTCTGGACCAGCTCGCACTGCTGCAGGGCTTTCTGCAAACTCAGAGGCTGCTCGTCGCTGCCGGGCACATTTTCTTCATCCATTTCTGTCCCCTTTGCTCTGCGATCACCCTCTTCTTCCCTCCCTCCCTCCCCCCCGAAATAATGGTAAGAAAGGGGGAAAAAAAGCGTCTTCCCTGCTCTGTCACCTGCTCCCAGTGGTGCAGCCCACCCTCCCTCTACCCCAGGCTCTGCTCAGCACAGGTGCATGGAGAGGGCAGCAGCATCCAGGGTGCACTGGTCTGCCTCCATTAGAGTGAGTGCTGCTGTATCACCAGAGCACCAGGCAGCGGTGCTGATGCTGCCAGCAGGGAAGGCAGGAATCTGTACTGCGTGGTGCACAGGCTCAGTGTGCAGGGCTTCAGGCAGGAACCAAGCCTAATAATAGGAGTATTAGCAGCAGCAGCTCGCTGGAGCCGGGCAGCTGCATGGAGCCGGCTCTCTGTGATTAGGGGTAGGAGGCTCCTGTGATTAGGGGCAGGAGCGGGCCCTCAGGGTGACTGCTGCAGGAAGCTGCCGGTGCCGAGTGCTGCTGCCGCTGCTGCATCCCCTCCTGCCTCTCTCTGCACCGACATCTTGCCTGTCAATCAAGAGCGCCTTGGACGCGGATGGGAGGAGGGGGCGGAGTCCGCCGGAGGAGCATGCACGCGCACCTGACAGGAGCGGCGATCACTGCTGTGGAGGTGAGAGCCGTGCGGAGGCCATTGTGCAGCAGAGCACCCACAGGCAAGAATGGAGCTGTGCCTCGTCCTTACCCTTCTGCAGAGCATCGGCCAGCACTGACTAGACTAGTAACACAACCAGTGTCTGCTGTAAAAGATGTGCTTCATCGTCTTCACATAAATAGAACCGTTAAAGGGGTTGTTTTATGACATACTTCCCATTTCAACCTGTGGCCATTCATGACTTGTCTGTTTTAGTAAATCCTTAAAGGGGTTGTCTCGCTACAAGGATTGCTTTTTATGTTACAGATCTTGCGAAAACAAGTCACTTTGCAATATATGTCCATTAACAGTGTCCTGCCTATTCTGAGATATCCCCTCTTGTATGGGCTGCATCAGCTCCTCAGATCACTGTAGCTACAGACCTATTTATTCTCACATGATAGGCTGCCAGCTCTGGTTGCTATAGCTACAGACCTGTTCAGTCTTTCATGATAGGCTGCCAGTACTGGTTGCTATAGCTACAGACCTGGCTTCTACTACAGCCTAGTAGAAGCCAGTAAACACGCCCCTGAATTCAAAGTGAAATCAAGAAAACAGGACTGAGGTGAGATGAATCTATGTAGCGAGACAACCCCTTTAAATTCCCCAGGAAATAACAATTCTGGAGCATCTTTCCTTAGATTTCCTATATTGTGGTAGTCCCCTTGTAATTAAACCTAGAAATGTATGACGAATCTGTCCAGTCTGACATTGTCCAATCAGTGCTTAGGATAAGTTCACACGGCTTAATTGCAGGGCATACTGTACGCCCCACAATTACGCAGGGTGTTCACGGAGTCGCACTGATAAGCCATGTGAACATACCCTTAAGGGCCATTCACACGGCTTATTCCAGGGATGGATTGCAGCCGTATTTTGCGCTGTACTGTGCTGCAATACGGCTGGAATCCGACCCAGCCATTACGGTAATCCACAGTTCTCATAGAGAACTATGGACTCCGTCTCTCCTTTCCGCTCGGCGGGATACGCGCCGTGGATAATGAAAGTCTATGGGGCCGGTGGGCAGCGCCCCGCCCCTTATTCAAGCTGTAATTGCGGGCGAAATCCGTCCCGCCATTACGGCTTGAATAAGCCATGTGAACCGGCCCTTACAGTCAATGTGTGCAGAGACACACCCCTTTTAAAAACTGGAATAGTCAGACCCAGCTGACAGATTCAGGAATCCATCCATTTCTAGAAGGAATAATGGAGGAACAGCAGAGCATAGAGTTATAAGAGAAGAGGCTCCAGAATTGTTATTTTAAAAGGAACATAAATAGTTACTAAAACAGACAGGTTAGGAGATGTCACAGGTCCTCTTTCAGATGGGTTCTGCCACAGCCATCAGCTGAACACGAGGGGTTGGGATCCTAAGACCATGCAGCAAATAGCTGATTTTTCCAGGAAGCCTCAGACAGAAATATTTTCTTGCAGCAATCAATGGCCTTCTATGTAATGAGTAAGATGCCAGAGCTGGATCCACTGTTTGTTAGCTCTTGAGCGATGGATGGTGCAACCAGTGTCAAACCTTAGAAATTATTCTGAGAATCCACTCTTTCTATACAGGGCATGTAGTATAATGTTGTACCGTGTTAGCCATAGAAAGTAGTTGAAGAGTGAAGAAATCAGGCGATACCATGTCTGAAGAAGGGAGCTAGCACTCTCGAAAGCTTACCATCAAATATACTCAGCCTCTAAAAGTTATCGCCTGATTTCTTTACTCTTCTATACAGGGCATGGACATGTCTACTTTGACAAGCAAAATTGTAACAATGTTTTGAACTTTTGACTTTCAGGCTCCATATCTTCTTCACATCCACTACAGATTTTAGCATGAGACTACCATCATTTTATAGACAATCATCTTACCTAGCTTTTACATCAATTTTACAACAATTTGACTAGAGATTATATAGCATATGCTTAGTTCTGCAGATTCTTGTCATGTAACTGCATTGTTACTGTTTTGCTCCTGGTGGTAGAACAATGTTTTTCTTCCTGTATGCTACAAATTACAACCTGTTCTCACATTCCCTAATAGCTCAGTGTGTTATTATTTGATTCCTAAGCCAAAGGTTGTAAGGGTTATGCTTGTGTTGGGATGTTGACGGTAGTGGGTTGCCATGGGAAAACAGGGAGTAGGATGACAGTTGAGAGTCAGAGTGACAGTTGGGACTGTTAGGGCGAGCAGCCAATCAGCAGAGCTGAAGAGGGCGGAGCTGGAGGTCAGGGAGATAGTTATAAGAGGGACGCTGTCAGCCCCGTAGTAGTGAAGAGTATAAGTATGGTTGCTGTATATAGTTTCAGTTGAAAGCAGCAAGTAAAGGGGATCCTTGTCTATCCAGACGTCAGTAAACACGGCAGGCCGAGGCAGAAGAGAGCAGCCTGACTCACTGCTATAGCTGAGATTGAGCAGGCACTGACACAGAAAGAGAGAAAGTAGAGACCCAGACAGAGTGGACCCTGAAGAGAGTCAGGCCTTTTGCTTCTGAAAGAAAGTTTGCAGCACAGCCAAACAACAGTGTGGGAAAGGTTTAAAGCTGAGTATTTTGAGCGAGTGAACGAGTCTGCGAGTGTGGTTTCCTTAAAGTGTGTTTCTTTTAAGTGTGGAGACTTGAGATTGAGAGACTTTAGATTTGGAGAGTTTAGAGGGGACAGTATTGTACTGCGTATTATTATAATTTAGTCATATATCTTTT
>JAODAL010055544.1:0-23881 GCA_025379985.1 Phyllomedusa bahiana
TCCATTTGACTGTTTTTGGGTTTAATTTCACTTCTCCACCCTTTTTTTGGGGGTAAAAAAAGGTGTTTTTGCTTCCCATAACTTTTTTGGTCATCGCTCATAATCGATGCTCACTACGAAAAAACCCTTTCGTAGCGGGCCGATATCGTCGATTCGTAGCCAAAAGCAAACGCTCAACCTAAAAAAAAATAATAATCTTGGGCTGAAACATGAAGAAAGCAAAAAGTACGATTTTTATCCCCGTTTTACCATGGAAAGGGGGTTTTTAAGTTTTGGCCAGCAGCACAAGGCGGGGAGTCAGACCTTTTTTGTGTGATGCGGTTATTTTTAACCCACGTTAAACCATTTTATTATTCTTGGGGGTACCCGGGTTTCAAATCCTAGCCATCGGTTAAATTATTCTACTAAAAAACCAGGTCGCAGTTGGGCTTGGAACTGGGGGAGTAGGTGGACATTTCCAAATTGTGAAAATTTAGCTTTTGGGCGTATCACCTCAAAGGGCAATCACCCGACCCTAGATAAAAGCCCTACACACCCCCCAGCTCCACAATACCGGGCCGCCATAAGATCCCGGCATCTCCAGGTGAAAGGGGTTTTTTTTCTGTTTAAAAATTTGCAAACATTTTCTGTTTTTCGTTACTTTGGCCCCTTTCTTTCTTTCTAATGTCCCTCTTTTAATAGACTCCGCCTTTTTTTACTCGATCTCGGGCAACCTTTTGGGGGTTTCCCCCACTTATCCTTGTTCCACCAACATCTCCTCAGGATTTTTTCAATTTAGTTTCACAAATTTGTGGTCCACTTGTTAAAAAATGTCTGTTGGGTTCGCCACGAGGGACAGGAAAAAAATATATATGTAAATCAAAACCTAAAATCACATGGGATCTGATATTTTAAAATAAAACAGGAACCCAATCATCATCAGAAAAATAAATTTTTTTCCCCCCCTCTCAAAACCCCTGGGAACATCTTCTTTGGTGATTATTCTTTCTCCCACCCCACAAATCGATGGAAATGAGAAAGGGAAAGAGTATAAAATACTTCTTTAAAGCACTTTCCTAAGAAAAAGAAAGGAAAAAAGGAAATCTCTTCCTTTTCTCTTTAAAAGTTCCTTTTGAAGGAACAAAATGGTTCACAGCCACAAACCAACTACCTAGAAAAAAAAATGGGGTTTTCCCAGAGCTTCCTGATAGACAGTCCCTAGTATGCACTGGCATGTTTTTTTGTCCCCCTTTCTTTTAAAAAATATGCTTGAATCTCCCAACTTTGGGGTTAGGAATCCTCAGTCATCAGTTTTTCAGACTGGGAAACATCATCATCCACCAGGAATAGGATAACCGTCAAAACCCTCTCAACAGTACTGGAACTCCTCATCCGGGTCAGGCAGGTACTGGGGAAACATCCTCATCCCTCAGCAGTATGGAATCTCACATCTGCCCCGGGAGGGACTGGAATCACTTATTCCCCTCAGGCGGTACTGGGGTCATCAGTCATCCCTCGGAGGTACTGGAAACATCCTCATCCGGCTCAGGCAGTACGGTCATCGTCATCCGGCTCGGGAGGACTAGAATCATCCTAAATTTGGGCCCGGAGGTACGAATCATCCGTCTCCGGCTCAGCATACTGGGAATCATCTCATCCGGGTCAGGGAACAGAATCATCCGTCATCCGGGTCAGGGAGGTACTGGAATCACAGCCCGGCTGGGAGGGATGGAACACGTCATCCGCTCAGGCAGGTCTAAACTCCTCACTCGGTAGCAGGTACTGAATCATTTTCATCAGGTCAGGCAGCTACTGGAAACATCCTCATCATTCAGGCAGGTACCGGAATCATCATCATCCGGGTCACAGGGACTGGGAAACCCTCCCCAAACCCGGTCACCGGTTTTGGAAAATCCGTCACCGGCCAGGCAGGGACTGGAATCATCCGTCACCCCGCTCAGGCGGGGGACAAAAATCCCTCATCCGGCTCCGGCAGGTACTGGAATCATCAGTACCGGTCAGGGATGTATGAATCATCAGTCATCCCCTCAGGCAGATACGGATCATCCGTCATCTGCTTAGAAAACTGGAAACTCTGTCTCCGGGGCGGAGGTACGGGAAACACTGTCATCCCGGGGCAGAGTACTGGATCATCAGTCACCGGGGGAGGCACGTACTGGATCATCATCATCCACTCAGCAGGGTACTGGGGTCACATCACCGGTTAGGGAGGTACGGAATCATCCGGCTCAGCATGTACGGAATACCGGCTCAGGGTTACTGGAAACATCAAATCATCCGCTCAGGCGAAACTGGAAAAATCATCATCCACTCAGGCGGGATGGAAAACATCAGTTCCATCTCAAACCGGTTTCCCCCGGGAATCATCAGTCTTTCCGGGTCAGGGGGGTACCGGAAAAAATCAGTCATCCGGCCAGGGGAGGACCGGAAACATCAGTCATCCACTAGGCAGGTACGGAATCTCCCTCATCCTCTTGGGAAGTACGGAATATCTCTCCGGCTCAGCAGGGACGGGGAAACATCAGTATCCGGGTCAGGGGGTACTGGAATCTTCATTATTCGGCCCGGGGAGGGATGGGGAATCACATCACCGGGTCAGGCAGAAAAGGAATAATCATCACCACTCAGGCAGGTCTGGAATCTCATTCATCTCAAGCGTACAATCATCATCATCCCTCAGGGAGGGACCGAATCTCGTCATCCCTCAGGGAGGGACCCCAAACCGTCACCACTCAGGGGGACTGAAAAATCCGCATCCATCCTGGGAAATACTGGAATCATCACTCCGGCTCAGGCAGGTAAATGGAAACAAACAGTCATCCCCTCAGGCAGGTACTGGAATCTTCATTATTCGTCAGGAGTACTGGAAAACATCACATCCGGGGTCAGGGAGGTACTGGGTCATCAGTCATCCGCTCGGGATACTGGAATCATCATCATCCGTCAGGGGAGGAAGGAATCAAAAGTATCCGGGTCAGGGGTACTGAATCTTCAGTTTTTCGGCTCAGGCAGGGCTGGATCATCAAAACACCGGCTCAGGGAGGTACTGGAAACATCATCAACCCCAGGGGGGTACTGGAATCACCGTCACCACTCAGGGAGGTATGGAAATCATATCTCCGGCTCAGGCGGGACTGGAATCATCATCATTCGGGGTCAGGCAAAGGATGGAACATCAGTATCCGGCTCGGCAGGTACTGGAATACAGTCATCCGCTCAGGCAGGTACCGAACATCAGTCATCCGGCCAGGAGGGACCGGGAAACATCATCCCACTAGGCAGGTACTGGAATCATCCGTCACCTCTCTGGCAAGTTGGAATCACAGTAATTTCCCGGGTCAGGGAGGTACTGAATCATCAGTCATCCCGGCTCAGGCAGTACGGAAAACTTAGTTTTTTCGCTAGGCAGGTACTGGAATTCATCTCCGGCTCAGGGAGAAACTGAATAATCAGTCATCCAGCTCAGGCGGTCGGGAAACAAACAGTCATCCCCTCTCAAACAGGTAAGGGAAACATCAGCATCCGGCTCAGGGAGGGACCGGGAAACTTCGTCAACCGGGTCGGCAGGGACCGGAATCATCACATCCCCTCAGGGAGGGACTGGAATCATCCGCATCCCTTGGCAAATACGGAATCATCATCATCCCCCTCAGGAGGGGACTGGGAAACATCAGTCACCGGGCCCGGCAGGTACGGAATTTCAGTTATTCGGCCAGCAGGTTGGAAACACAGTCATCCGGGTCAGGGGAGGTACTGGAATATAGTCATCCGGCCAGGGAGGGACTGGGCATAAGTCATCCGGGTCAGGAGGTACGGAATTTCATTTTTTCGGCTCAGGCAGGGACTGGGTCATCAACATCCGCTCAGGAGGGGACTGGAATCACATCACCGGCTACGGTATGGAAAACATCCTCATCCATCCAGCGGTACGGAATTCTCACCGGCCCGGGGACTGGAATCCAGTCATTCGGTAGGAGGGAAAGGAACACATCATCCGGCTCAGGCAGGGAGGAATCATCATCCCTCCGCTCAGCAGGTACTGGAATCATCAGTCATCCGGCTCAGGCCCGGTTTCTGGAATCAACATCATTTTGGCCCGGGAAGTATGGGAAACAACAGTATCCGGGCCCGGAGATACTATTTACAAGCACTGCTGTTGTTTCTCTTACTATATACTGTAGATATATATATATCTGCCTGTGTGTGTGTATATATATATGTAAAATTATTTTTGTATGATATATATATATATATATATAAATTTTTAAAATATAAAATATATACACAAAAAATACAGTGATAGGAAGATTCAGACCCCTTTTAAATTTTTTTACTCTGAACAAGAAAAACTGAAATACCACATGGCCATAATATTCAGACTCTTTGCTTGACACCATATTTATTCACATGCTGTACATTTCCCTTTTATCCCTTATATTGTTTACTCCTTCATTGGAGTCCCTTTGTTTTCTTTTAAAATGATTGGAATTTTATTAGGAAAGGGACCATCGTCTATATAAGACCCCACAGTGCATGTCAGACACATGAAAATCAGAGTCTAAGGAACTGCCCAAGACTTAAACAAATTTGGGAAGGCAAATTTGGAAAATTTTTAGCACTCATTTTCCCCCCCAACACATCCTCCATAATCCTTAAATAAAAATTTTCCAACAACTTTTCCCCCCCCCATCCCCCAAACAACAATCGTGGGGGGTTGGGGGGGGGGGGGGGGGGGGGGGGGGGAGTTTAAAGAAAACCCCAAAATCACTTGCTGAGCTTTAGGATCAGTAGGGAGTGGGGGAAAGTTCACAAAACTCAAATATTACTGCAGCCTCCCCATCGGACTTTAGGGAGGTGCGGGGGGACGGAAGCCTTCCCCAGTGCAAGACATATGAAAAACTGCAGACGGAAGCCTCTCCCGTGCAGAAATATGAAAGCCGCATGCAGTTTCACAAAAACCCATAAAGGATCCCAGACTATGAGAAAAAAAGATTCCCCGCTGATGAGACAAATTGAACTTTTTGGGGTTTTAAAATAAGCGGTGGAGAAAACCAGGCCTGCTCATCAACCCGCCAATACAATCCGAAAAGTGACATATGGTGGGGGCGCACAGCAGGGGGGGATGACAGGGTGATGGGTTTCAATTAAGGAAAGAGTGGCCAAGTAAGAGATATCCTGGGAACCCTTTCAGACCCTGGGGCCCAGACTGGGCCCCAAGGCTTTCTCCAACAAACAATGACCCAAACACCCCAAGCTAAAAAAAACAAAAAAAAGTGGCTTCAAACAACACTGTGCCATTATTTACTGGCCCCGCCCAAACCCCGACCTAAACCAAATTTGGGGATCTCGAGAACTTAAAAAAGGCTGTTCACCACCCTTCACCATCCCAAACCCGAGGGAACTGGAGAGTTTTGCAAGGAAAAATGGCATAGGACCCCCAAAAAAACAAATGTGCAAAAATACCCCGAAGATCATGGGGTACTACCAAAAAGGGGTTTTACTCAAAACTGAGTATGGGCTGAGTACTTAAGACCATGTGATATTTTAGTTTTCTTGTTTTAAAAAAAATTTGAAAAATTTTTACATTTGTTTTTTTTCCTTTCAAATGGGGGGGGGGGCCATGAAAAAAAATCAACCAAAAAGGAATTTTTTTTTTCTTACTAAATGGGTACATAGCTATGAGTAAGGGGACCTGTACCCACGCCCGAAACGGTTAGCGAAAGTTCACTTTTTTTACGCTTTGTTTTTGGCTTCTCTTGGCCATTGCGTTTTTTTTTGTGCTGCATTGCATTTTATGTACTTTCACCAAAAAAGGGTTTTTTTGATTTTACCCATTTATCATGATGGTGCGGGAAACCCTTTTTCATATTGGGATCCAATATTGCCGAGTTTGGGGGATCTCCTGCACCCACCATTGGGGGGAGCTGGTACAAAATTTTGGGAAAATCTTAATATATAACCTTACAATTGTTGCCTTTTTCCCCCCTCACACATCAGATTTTTTCATTGCCAAGTCCTTTTCCCAAAACTAAAAAATTTTTTTAAAGTAAACCCAATAAAATGCAGAGTTTTTCATAAACATGATAAGTCCAAGTGGGTTCCCCATACACCCCGAACTTAAAAAACTGATGCTAGAAGAGAAATTTTCACGATCCATTGCACTATTCCCCCCTGAAAGGTTAGACTTTTCCCACTATTCAGGGGTGAAAAAATTTTCATGCAAGACTTGATTTTTTTTAATCAATAGACAAGCAGCAAATGTTGCATTCTCGATAGGCTACAAATCGTGGTCAGACATGCCCTGATTTCCTAACGGACAGGGACCCCCTGCCCCTCTTTTCACCTCCATGGCGCCTAAGCAATTTTTTACTAAATTTCCTAAAAATTTGTTAAAAAAACCCCTTGAAGACTATTTCGCTAAAAATATTTCCTCTGAAACCCCAGGGGAAAGTATTGGGGTTCGCATAAAGCTTAGTCAGACCCCTTTTTATTTCAATTGTAAGAAAGAAAAAAAGAGACAAGAAATTTTACAACTGCTGGATAAAATTAAACCCCTAACACTCATTTTAAAAAAAATTTCCCAAAAAGGGCCAAAAGGAAGAATTAAAACCAACTTAGAAGCAATTAGGTAATATCCATCTACAGCAAAAATGGACCCAAAAAACCCCCCTACGATGTCCTTTTATCTACAAGGTGACAGACCAACAAGCACGGGGCAAAAAGGGTTAAAGTCTTTCAAGCAAAAACCAAAATCTATTTATTATTCCTCTGGAAAAGGGAAAAAATATGTGCCCCCAAACATCTAATGCATTTGAAATTTATAAAGTTCTTTATAATGAAGCTGCCCCAAGCATCGCACCATTCGAAAAAAAGATATTGACATTTTTTCTAATAAAAATTTCCCTTCCTTCCCTGACCATGAACAGTTGTCCTCCTTAATCTCTCCATCACTTCAAGGGAAAAATTTAAAAGAAAATTTCAGCAACAAAAAATTAATAAATCTCCCTTCTCAATTCGGATATCAAACTGTTCAAAAATTCTGGCAAATAACTTAGAACTACCCCCCTCCAAATAAAAAGAAAAAGGTGGTTTTATAAAGGTAGGCGACTGGGGGTGGAATTCGACGAGTTATAGATATTCTGCAAACTGCCCATGACAAAACTTTGCCTTTTGCTCTCCTGTCATTGGATGGAGAAATGGCTTTTGACAGGATAAACTGGGAATACATGGAAAGAGTACTACAGAAATTTGGTTTCTCTGGTCCGATTTTATCAGCTATGATGTCTCTATATTCTTGCCCCTCCAAAAGAGTCTATACATCTGGTTTCCTTTCAGAAAGCTTTAAAATTTCTAATGGCACAAGGCAGGGAGGCCCATTATCCACTTTAATTTATGACCTCTGCGTGGAACCTTTAGCAGAACATATTAGGAATTCACTCTTCATACGAGGTATACAAATTGGAAAGGATCAAAAAGGGGGCCTAAACCCGGGGACACCCCGTATTTGCCAACAAAAACACCCCCATACCTGCTCTCCCCGTTACGGTAGTACGCCAACATCTCATACTACAAGCTAAACGTGACAAAATCCACCCTATTGCCCATTAATTGCCATCCGTCCTTAAAATCCCAACTATCTATTTTATTTGGGCTGACATGTTTGTCTTTTACTTGGGGATTAGGATATACCCAAATATTGGGGGATGCCCGGGGGCAGGGAGGATGAAGATTTTCTGTCTTTGAGCTCCCCACACCCCCGAATTTTTTTTGGCTGCCTGCCTAAAATATGGGAAAACTGCCAAAAAAAAGGGGCCTGAGGTACCCACCCCCCCCATCACCCCCAGTCACTTTGGGGCTTTTTTTCCATCCGGTCCCCCAAGAATGGCGGGGGTTCCCCCCCTGCGATCCCCATCAAGACCCCCGCCAACTAAAATCCAGGAAGCTATCGGGAATGATTCCAGGGCCTCACCCTTCCAGCTCCGGGCCCAAAACTCACCCAAAATGGTGAGCGGGCGGCCCCGAAGAGGCTCACCATGCGTGCAGGAAGATGCGCCTCGGCTCCCCCCTTTTTCCGGAGGCCGCAACTTCTCCCTCCTGCCACGCTATGCCGGGGGAGGGCGAATGCCACTCAACCCCAGGGTCCACAGGGAATGCGACCCTGCCCGATGACCGAGCCCCGGGAGCAAGAGGTCACCCCACCCCCGCGTCCGGGGGCCCGCGCGCCCCCGGGGGAAACCCCAAAAGGGGCTATATGCAACACATACCTGGAAACCCAGCAAACCCCACTGGGGGGATGGAGCCTACACACAGTCTCATCTGTCCATATTGGACTCACCAGTACCTCTGGCCAAGGTTTTGATGAAAACCAATGGCATTAAAGTGAGTAATGAAACAGATGGGTAAAAGAAAAAATTAATTTTAAAAAGAAAAAAAATTATTGGGACCTGGCACAATTTGATCCTTATTTGGGGGTCGACCCCCCACCTTCTCCATGGCATCAACCACAGAATGCACCAAGCCCCGGACCTCACAGGCCCCACAACAATGTTCCCTTATTTTTTCTCAACCTCAGAAACCCTCCGTACTCTCTCTTTCCCCCTACCACTCCTACCTTCAACATCTTGGCATACCTCTAATTTTTCAACCCAAAGACCCTTCACACAGTGGTCCAGGGGTCTTCCTGGGGGGCCCCACAACCGCCCCGTAAGCGCCCGTTGGGGGAATGTTTCTTCTCCCCCTCCTACCCAGCGGTTTTGGCCCCTCACTGAAGAAATCGCTTCTTCTTCCAAATTGCCAGCCCTTTATACAGGTCCCGGGGCCATCCAAAAAGTTCTCCCCGGCCACACCCACCACTCCTACCTCCCTTTTTCATCTGGGGCCGGACAAAGCCAAGGGTTTTCTGGGTTTGCAAAACAGATACAGCATAGAAAATAACAAACCAAACAAAATTGACCTACACAGTCTTTGGTCACTGCATTTAAGCTGACTCCAGCTTTGCCAAGCACATCATTAGGGAGTAAGCAGGGTTTTCTCTTTTTCACTCTGAAATTACCTCGTTAAGTTCCAAAGTGACCACTCTAGATCAAGTCCCAACCTACCCATTGCTGTTAGGCTCTAAATCCTTACATTTCAACATTCCCCCCCAAATATTTGCCCCGGTTGGATCCCAAAAATCAAGGTGTCATCGCCGGGGAAAAAATTTTTACCAATAAAGGACACATTTGTGCTTGCAAGAGACAGAAAGGTCTTTTACAAGGTTCTCTATACTATGATTCAGGACCTCTCAAAGGACACCTTGACCCAAAGAGCCACCTTAAAACCCTGGCCCCAAAACAAGAAGCAATTTCCCATACCGGGGCTTTCCCTTCGCCCTTTTCTAGTGGGGAAAGGGAAAAAAAAATTCCTATCCGCCCCTATGATATCCCCCCAAAGCTTCAAGGGCCAAACATTCAAAACATTGGGCCCTGCCTAGTCAGAACCCACCCGGAACCCCCAAACCCCTCAAGGCCTTCCTCCTGGGGAAAAATAGACGCCGAAGTAAAGCACTGTTTTCTTCCCCCAAATTTCCCAAAACCCGTCTTGAAAATTTCTTGTCCCAAAATTTAAGAGTATCCTTTGAAATTATTATGTTATGTACCCCTTTGGTCGCAAAGGCTGAAATGCTGGGGAAAAGGGCCATTGTCTACTTGTCCTTCCCCTATACAATAGCCTTAGGGCCTTTTGGGGGATGGGATTCCTTACCCACGATATACATCCGTTCAAAATTTGGGGTCCTTCGAAATTTCTTTTTTTTTTTAAAAAGAAAAAAGCACAGTTTTTTTTAAATGAAGCAACATTAAATGAATAGAAATACACTCTATGCTTCTTAATGTGGAAAAATGAATTTTTTAGCTGCAAATTGGGTTGCAAATGAATTCTCTTAGGTGATAGGCCCCATTTCCAAAAACCCACACTCCAGGTTCAATGGTACATTGGTTTGATAACTGTGTAAAAAAGCTATATGAATTTTGAAACACCCTTGAAAACCCTTGTGAAATTGTTAGCACAGCTGAAAACAGTTTTGCTGATTAGAGAAGCTAAAAAATTTCCCTTCCCTTTTAGCTTTGAGAATCTGGAGCATTACATTTTTTGGGTTCATTAAACTTGCAAAATGGCAGAAAAAGAAAACTTTTTACTCAGTAAAACTCACAGTTATTCTTGTGCTGAAGATAAAAGGTTTTCCCTGCGAGAAAATTTTCAAGAAAGAAGATTTCCCCACAAAGGTGGTTTCTCCCTTCAGGGAGACATAAACGGGTCTAACCAGAGTAGAAAGAGATTTGGGGGGGCCCGCTGCACAACGAGAAAAAAAAAGTACACTAGAGTCTCTAGTTTGGAAAACGACCCCCCACAGGTCCCCAACTGGCGCTTCATTAAAAAGTACCCCAAAACGCCAGTGTCAACGTCTACAGGAAGAGCCGGCTCCCGGATGCTGGCCTTCAGGGCAGAGTGGGAAAGAAAAAGCCATATCTGAACTGCTAATAAAAAAAAAGATTAATATTGGCTAAAGAACACAGACATTGGACAAAAGAAGATGGAAGAAAGGTTAGGACAGACAATGAAGTTTAAAAGGGGTTTTGGGGCACAAGAAGAAATTTTTGAGATGCAGAACAACTGAAAAAAAAGTGGAAGAATTCCCGACGCCCTTGCAAGCATGGTGGGGGTAATGTGGGGTTTGGGGGGCTTTGGTTGGTGGAGGTTTGATGGGTGGGGTGGCTTTGGGGACTGTTGGAAAAAAGGCATGTGATGCTCTGGGGGTTTCTTTGGTGTGGTAAAATGGGGATTCGTACAAGGTAAAAAGGGGTTAAAGGGAAAAAGGAAGGCCCAAAACCATGCCTTTTCCTGGGGACAGCGCTTGATTTTGGAAAACCAAAAACCCCCTCCAAAAAGGTGCAAAAAACCCCTTAGGGGAAAAGAAGGGAGGGAGCTTGTTTTCTATCTGCAATGAAGTGGCCGCACAATTACCAGATTTCCAAACCCCCTTTTTGGTGTTGTTGGGGCAGCTTGACTGGGATGGTACACAAAAAAGTGCCCCCTCAAGCCAAACCCAAATTGTGGGAGGGTTTTGGAAACTTGGGGGGAAATTTTCCAGATTACCTCACAAAATTAAAAAGCCAGGGAAAGCCAAAAATCTGCAATTTTGGAATTGCTGCAAAAAGGGGAAAATTCTTTGATGAAAGTTTTAAGTTGAAAAAATTATTTTAAATAAAAAAACATTTTTTTTCTAATTTTTGTCAATTTGGACAATTTCTATTCTTTTGCAATATTTGATACCTAAAAGTTTTCAGGGGGGAAAAAACCCAAAAATTTTTGGGTGACCCCCCAAACTTTTTAACAGTGTGTATTGGTTGTTTTTATAAACTGTAGGGGGGAAAAAAACCCCGCCCCCTTTTTTTTTTTTTTATTGTAATTGGGGGGGGGTTGGGGGCCCAAATGTTTAAAAAGTTTACTTTTGGGGCCCCACCCTTTCCTTCCCGCCCCAGTAGGTTTTAGGGCCCCATATAGCCCTTTCCCAGGCCCTTTGGGGCGTTAAATTTGTTTACCAATTTAGTTCCAGGGCCCCAGGCTTCCCTTTCTCCCTTTGCCCGATTTTCCCGGTTGTATAGATGTGTGTGTATTTGTTGTATGTGTGTAATATCTTCCCCTTTCCAACCCTTTACCTTTCCGCCTCCCCGCCCCCTTTCTCCCTCCCCTTTTTTTTTTAGATATTAAAAAATGGCGGGAAAAATCCTTCGCTTCCTTTAATGATAGGGCCTTAACTTCCCCGGGGGAAAAAATCCCAGATTTCCTTTTTCACTTCCATAAGGGAGGGACCAAAACATCTGCTTTCAAGAAACACATTTAAAGAAGGGCATTTCGCCCCAACAAATGCAACAAGTTTCTATAAACCCAAAGGTACTTTGGGGAAAATGTCGGGACTCCCCCGAACCAAATTGGGGTAGCAGTGGGATTCATAAAGTTTTGGGAAATCAGGTCCCGGCTTTGTGGGACAGACGTCAATGCACGCTTATTTTAAATTTTTTTTTCCCCAATTTTTAAAGGGGGGCACCTTTCCGGTTGTTAATTTAAATGCCCCCAACCGGGGCAGGCCAGTTTTTTTCACTAGCTTTTAAAGGGGGAAGCTGATTCCCTTGGTTCAGGGGGCCCGTCATTTTCTGTGGAGTTTAATTTCCCCCCCTAGATGCAGGCCCGGAAAAACTCTTCGGCCCGGTCCCCTTTTTCTTTCTTGACTTTAGTTGTCTAAAAAAGGGTACACTTTTCCGCTGTGTGAAAATTTTTGGGGGTTGCAAAAACCCCATGATAAAAATTTCAGGTTTTTTTCCCATCCCCTAATGGGGCCTTTCAGTCTTTTTGGAAATATATACTGGGATCCCAATTTGGGGCCTCTCCTTTAAAAACATTATTTCCCAAACTGACCACGCTCCCGTTTTATTGTCCGTTAACCCTTACCCCCCTCCTCGAGGCCCCGCCCTGTCATGGGACTGAAATTTAAAACCCTTTTTATTAGACACTGCTGTCAAACTGATGTTTTCCCCAAAACCCTTGCACATTTTATACTTTCCCCCATATTAATTTATACCTTTTTCCCCGACGATTCAAGGGGAAACCCCCCAAAGGGGTCATACGGGGGGTCTTGGGTCCGGCACCCGGGGCCCAGGTTTTAAAAAAAGGGTAAAGGGGGCTTAAAAAAGGGCCCAGCCCTTGTCCAGGTTTCCCCATTGGAAAATCCAACATAAACGTGCCCCTTGCTTTGATACAGCTGTTGTGCGATTTGGGGGGTTTTTAACTAAAGGAAAAAGGGCCCGGGATGCCCTATTCCTCTTTTGGGACGTCCTGGTGATGGAAAATCTACTTTCCCCGATACGCAATTTCCCCGGGCATAAAGGGGATCAGATTGCAGGACCAAACACAATTTCCCCGATTTTGCTGATGCCCTTCTGGTTTTTATCTAACTAATCCGTTACATCCTCCCCCCCCCTCATGCTACACTTCATGCCCTTTGGCCAATTTTTGGGTTTGATTTTTAAAATAAATATGTCCAAGTTTAGGCCCAAGTGTAGGCCTGCCTCTTTTTGTCCTCAAACCCAACTTAAATTGGGTTTTTCTTTCATGTGGCCCCCAGAGTCTGTCCTACCCAGGGGATCACTATTCCCCGGGTGCCCTGTCAAATATTTTCTCCCCTTAAAATTTTTTTGGGCAGCTTCAAAACAAATCACTCGGCCCACCCCATGGACCAAACAAGCTTTCCTTGGTTTGGTAGGGTCAAAATTTTAAAGTGGCAATTTTGCCCCCCTATAAATTTAAAATTTTTGCAGGGCCCATCCCTATTTTATCCCAAAAAATTTTTTTGGCGTGGGTGCAAAAGCCTTTTTCACTTTAGTTGTTGGCCCCCTTCCTGCCCCAGACTTTCCTTTTATTTGGGATTGACCAGCACAAGGGCTTTAGGTGGGGCTGGGTTTTCCAGAATTTTGGAAATATTATTTAGCATCGGCGTTGTGGAAAATGCTGGGGTATGGTTTTGCCAGGACGTTTTGAAGATTTGGCCTGGGATTGCAGCAGTGTAATCCCTGTACCTTGTGTCGCTCCCCTGGGGTCTGGGGCCCCCCGCCCCAGGGGAAAAGATATCACCTGGGCGCATAAAATATACCAGATTTTTTTTTGATAGGTTAGGACCTTTATGCCAATTTGGTTAAAACCCTCCCCTTTTAAAATGGGGTTTGGGGCCCATGCCCCTTTTTGGAGGTTCTAAATTAATTTCCCCCTTTCCCCCCTTTGGCCCGGGTTTTTGGGGGGTGGTAGGCCCCTTTCCCCTTCTCAGGACTGGAAAAATTTGGATCTACTTTCCCCAGCCCCCATCGGGGCCTTTTTAAAAGGGCCAGTTGAGCATTTATTCCTTTCCCTTTGGGGAAAAAACCCTTTTAAATTTCCCAAAAAAACCTCTCTTTGGGGTGATGTTGAAATCACCCCTTTTTTCATCCCCCACTCTTGCAGGGGTTTTTTTTCTCCCCAACCTTATCAAACCGTCAGATCACAGCTTTCCCCCCACAGCAAAGCCCCCGTGTAAAATTGCCTTTCTATTTGGAAGTTGCCCCGCAGGGGGGCCCAAAAAATCAAAAAAAACTCCCTGAATTTATTTTGCCCTGAACAAAAAGCCAGGGCCTGGTTCAAAAGGGCCAGCAAACATTTAAACCCCGTCGGGCCAATATGTGCGGGAAAAAAGGCTAGGGCCGCTGTTTTTAAACCTTGGCCCCCCCGGCACAAGGGAACCAGGGAGGACGAGAGATCCCCCTCTCCTCGCCCGGAAACCCCCAAAGGGGTGCCCCCAGTTTTTAGTTTTTGTTATAAGGGGCCCGGGCCGTGACCAATCTTTTAAAAGGCCCAAAAAAACCTTGGGGGGAGCTTTTATTTCATTTTGGACCCCAGGATTTGGGGGTTTAGGCCCTTGATTTAAGGCAGGGCTAACTAAGGGTTAAAAATTTTTGATTTAAAATTTGCCCTTGGGGGAAAACTAGGGCAGATAAATTTATACACGATGGATTAAAAATATTTCAGGTAGGGGGACAGATGCAAAAAAAATTAAAGGAGTACGACAAAAAGGGAGTTTGAATAATCAAGTTACCGGTGTTGGTTGCTTTTTGGTTTCCCCAAGGGCCGCATTTGGGGGGAGGTGTGGCCCGGGGGCTGAGGGGTGTTGTCACGGACCTTCTCTCAGGTACCCCCGGAATCAAAACAGGGAGAGCCGCCCCTTGCTCCTAGCTTATATCAGTGAGGGGACAGCCCACGTGGCAGCCCCCTACACACCCCTGGGACGGCCTTTGAGCTCCTCCCACTCAGGTCAGGCAGTTTCTGATACAAACCAAAAAACGGACCATAACTCGGCAGGGCATCGGCCCAGAACCGAGCCAGTGACATCATCAGAACCGCCTGGGCTTCCCTGATGCCTGGACACCAAACATGCCCATCCTATGGGCCCTCAGGGGCCAGTTCTGGATATCTCAGTCCCCATGCGTCCGGGGAGACCGGGGGAGGGGTGTGTGTGTGCGGGGTAGCTCCATATTTTGCGATATGGACTCGCCCTGCCCCAGTTATGAGCGGGTCGCCTATAAATCGATATGACACATCGGAGCCGGCCCGACTGGGTTATGATTGCTGGAGTCTTTTGAAGCCAGGACTGGCATTTGTTCAGGGCTAATGAGATTCATGAGTTCTTTTGATGGGTTGCCCCCCTGCTGGGCAACTTCCTATAGAAAGGCAATTTACACAGGGCTTGTGCTGTGGTGGGCAGCTGTGATCTGACGGATTGTATAAGGTTGGGGGAGAGAACTGTCAGAGAGTGGGGGATGAAATAAAGTGACTTCTACATCACATCACCTAGGTCGCATAAAATATACCAGATTTTAATTGATAGGTTAGGACCTCTTATGCCAATCTTGGATAATCCCTCCTTTCCACCTGGGTTGGGTCCATGCCCCTTTTTCGGAGGTTCTAAATTAACTCCCTTACCCCTTGGCCGGGTAATGGGGGGTGGTAGGCTTATCCCATTCTCAGGACTGACAATTGGATCTACTGCTCAGCCCTCATCGGCCTTTCAATATGTCCAATTGCAGCATTTTACTTCCTCCTTGGGCAACACCTTGAATTCCCAAAGACCTCTCATCAGGTTTGAACAAATGTGCCTCGAACAGAACATTCACCCCCACGACATTCTATCTCCACACTTTATCTGGAACTTTCCGCTAATGATCAGCTAGAGCTCCCCTCCTATTGTGCTGCCTGGGAGAAAGACCTGGGTAAGCAGTTTTCTCCCACACAGTGGCATAAATGTTTTAGCCTTACCCATGAAGCTACCATAGCAACGAAGGCCCAAGAGATAAGCTTCAAAATCCTATCCCGATGGTATAAGGTCCCCCACCTACTCCACAAATGGTACCTACAGGTCCCCGAGACTTGCTGGTGTTGCGGAACCTGCAGAGGAACTATGCTTCATATATGGTGGGAAAGCCGTTCTCTATTGAACTTTTGGAACACAATATGCGCTACCATTAGGAAAATTTCGGGCCTCAAGTACCAAATATTAAAGAAGTTATTAACAGGATTAATGGGCAATGCCATTGTGAGATATACTTGGTGATTCCTCCTCATAAACCGTCAAAAATTAGGAATAATTAGAAACATTTACTTTCATTGATGCTAAGGCCATGTTCACACAGCTTAATTGTGGGACGAAATTAGGCCGTGTGAACGGCGGCGGGAGCAGGGGCCGGCACCTCGCCGCCCCATAGACTATCATGATTAACGGCGCGCATACGCCGCTAGTAAATGACCTGTCACTTATCTCCCCCTGCGGCGGATTCGCCAAGCAGGGAGAGGAGATGTAATCCATAGTTCTCTATGAGAACTGTGGATTACCGTAATGACTGGGCCGTATTTCAGCTCGTAATTCGCCCAGTATGCCGTGAATTACGGGCTGAAATACGTGCGCAAATAAGCTGTGTGAACATAGCCTAACACCTTTCATCCTGTGGTGCTGAGAGAATTGAAAATCAGTGACTCATGTTAGTATTTAATAATCCTTAATATTTGAACTTAATGGTATGCACGATATGTATTGTAGCTGTTAATTCACAGTGTATTGAATTAATATGTTCTTGGACTATTGTACCACACGGTACCACGGTACCACGCGGCTACCCGCGACCATCCCCCTGCCACCCAAGGTCCTGCGCCTGCTCGCTTACCCGTCCACAATCCGTTGTACGCTGCTCCTGCCTGTCCCGGCCGCAAACAAGTCACGTCAGGGGTAGCGACCTGGTCGCCCACCCGAGCAAGTCCTCCGCTTGCGCGCTCTGTGAATACCGGGGCACTTAGACTCACTCCCTGGCATGGCTTAGCTACCGACCTACATACAGTCGGCCAGGGTACCTCTGCCCGAACTCCGGACTCACAACGCCAGCGCAGCAGAGCCACGTATGACCAGCTTCACGGCCATGATACAGAACTTGCGGCCATCTACCTCTGCCTGCGCTGCACCTGCCACGCCAGCACACTCTCCTCACCATGGCTATACCTGCTTCCAGCACCGGACCTTCTCTGCATCTGCCGCTTCTACACGTATGATGTGAGACCCCAAAAGTGCATAGGCTTCACAGTCAATCTCCATCGCATTCGAAATGTGGCATCATTCCCTACTTAGCGGCTAAGTGCCTTCATAATAAGCCTCCTAACGCAACTCTGCTGGGCCACTCCGCTATGGGACCGAGGAGATCCTCTGACAGCTCATCTCCAAGCTTTCCTCCAGGGGTTCTGCACGTCTTCGAGGAACCTGGCCGCACCTCCTCCGCTGCGGCAGCTCTGCTCCATCTCCGTCAGGGCGACTCCACCGTGGGTCAGTACTCCGTGCAGTTCCGCACCCTGGCCTCTGAGCTGGACTGGAACTATGAGGCGCTGGTGGCAACCTTCTGGCAAGGCCTCTCTGGGCGCATTAAAGACGAGCTCGCTGGTCGGGACCTGCCATGCACTTTGGACGAACTGATTTGGTTGGCCACCTGAATCGACATACGGTTCGCTGAGAGACAACAGGAGATTCGCCTCCAACGGGAGATCACCCTACCACACCGGCTACCTCGGCTGGCTCCCGTTTTTCAAAGCTCTCCACTTCCTCCGCCAATGGTTCCTGAGGACGAACCCATGCAGGTCGAGAGAGCCCACCTGACCCAGGAAGAACGCTTGCAGCGTCGTCAGAAGCAGCTATGTTTCTACTGTGGTGTTCGGGCCACTTCATTGGCGACCGTCCGGTACGTCCGGGAAACTCCCGCAACTAGGGCTCGCAGGAGAGGCATCCCTAGGTGTCAGTGCGGCCTCTCCCCGTCTGACCATTCCCGTGCTCTGTGGAATTTTGCCGGACAGCACCTTCCAAGCCACCACCTTCCTTGATTCGGGATCCGCTGGTAATTTTATCAGCCACGCACTGGTATCCAAGTTTCGTCTCCCGGTGACCCCTCTGCAGAAGCCTGTGTTCGTCTCCTCTGTCAGTGGCGAATGTCTCAAGGATGCTATTTGCTTCTGCATTGCGCCTCTCACCTTGCAGATAGGCGTTCTACACAAAGAGACTCTGAAATTTCTTGTTCTGCCTCGCTCCTCTTCTGATATCCTCCTGGGCCTTCCATGGTTGCAAGAGCATGCTCCGACTCTGGACTGGAACACTGGCGACATTGTCCGTTGGGGGCCCGCATGTCACTCGCGATGCCTCTTTGTACTTACCAGGACTTTGCCGATGTCTTTTCCGAAAGACAGGCCAAAACTCTTCCTCCGCACCAGCCGTTTGACTGTCCTATTGACCTGCAACCCGGTACTACTCCTCCTCGAGGCCGAGTCTATCCTCTTTCAGTCCCAGAAACCAAGGCGATGTTGGAGTTTATTCAGGAGAATCTCCGTAAAGGCTTTATGCGTAAGTCCTCGTCGCCTGCGGGGGCTGGATTCTTCTTTGTCGAAAAAAAAGATGGAACGCTCCGGCCCTGTATCGATTATCGTGGACTAAATAAAATCACCATAAAGAATCGATACCCCCCTGCCTCTGATCTTGGAGCTGTTTGATTGCCTATGGGGCGCAAAATTTCTTTCCAAGTTGGACTTACGCGGGGCTTACAACTTGATTCGTATCCAGGAAGGCGACGAATGGAAGACGGCCTTCAATACCCGTGATTGCCACTTCAAATATCTCGTCATGCCATTTGGCCTCTGCAATGCTCCGGCGGTGTTCCAGAACTTCATCACCGAGATCTTCCGCGACCTTCTCTACGTCTGTGTCATCGTCTATCTGGACGACATTTTAATCTTCTCTCCAGATCTAGAGACACCGCCACCATGTCCGCCAGGTGCTCAGACGTCTCCGTACCCACCAGCTATATGCCAAACTGGAGAAATGCCTGTTTGAACGCATCTCGCTGCCCTTCTTAGGGTACATCGTTTTGGAACAAGGTCTCCAGATGGATCCCTCCAAGCTGTCAACGGTCCTACAGTGGCCCCGACCAGTGGGTCTCCGGTCCATCCCGCGCTTCTTGGGGTTTGCGAACTATTACAGACAGTTTATTCCGCAATTCTCCACGCTGGTGGCTCCACTGGTAGCCCTCACCAAGAAGAATGCTAACCCCAAGTCCTGGCCTCCCGAGGCCCAAGAAACCTTTACTCGTCTTAAAGAAGCATTTGCTTCGGCTCCTGTTTTGTCTCGCCCAGACCCACAGCATCAATTTGTCCTAGAAGTGGACGTTTCCTCAATAGGTGCCGGCGCTGTCCTTCTTCAAAAGTCCTCCTCTGGGAGATTGCGTACTTGTGGCTTCTTTTCCAAGACCTTCACTCCTGCCGAACGTAACTACACAATCGGTGATCGGGAACTGCTGGCCATAAAGTTAGCCCTGGAGGAATGGCGACACTTGCTGGAGGGGGCTCGCCATCCCATTGAGATCTTCAATGATCACAAAAATCTCATGTATCTCCAATTTGCTCAGCATTTGAATCCTCGGCAAGCCCGGTGGTCGCTCTTCTTCGCCCACTTTAACTTCCTTCTTCACTTTCGGCCTGCCGAAAAGAACGTCAGGGTGGATGCCCTCTCTAGATCCTCGGACACTGTGGGCCTTGAGCCGCCTCTGCAACACATTATTCCTCCTGAACGGCTCCTCACGGCGGCTCCCATGGATCTTCAACACCTACCCCCGGGAAGACCTACATCCGTCTTGCCATGCGGCCTCGAATCCTTAAGTGGGGACATTCCTCTCGCACAGCGGGCCATCCTGGGGTCCACAAGTCTTTACAATTGATCTCGCGCTACTACTGGTGGCCCACTCTCGCTCAGGACATTAGAGACTTTGTTTTGACCTGTACCTCCTGTGTCCGTAACAAGGTCCCTCGTCTCAGACCTGCGGGTCTGCTTCAGCCTCTTCCGGTGCCAGAAAGACCTTGGTCCCATATTGCCATGGATTTTGTTACTGACCTCCAGGCCTCCTCTGGAAACACGGTCATCTGGGTGGTGACCGATAGATTTTCAAAAATGGCTCACTTTGGTCCCCGGCCCGATTTTTCGGCTACACGGGCTCCCATTGCATATTGTTTCAGATAGGGGGTCCAGTTTGTGTCAAAATTCTGGCAGGCTCTGTGTGCTCAGTTGCAGGTCCAGCTGGACTTCTCGTCTGCATATCACCCTCAGACCAATGGACAGGTAGAAAGGGTCAATCAAGTTTTAGGTACCTATTTACGCCATTTTGTGTCCGCCCGTCAGGATAACTGGTCTGATCTCCTCCCCTGGGCAGAATTTTCCTATAATTCCTTAGACTCTGAGTCTGCTGGAGCCTCTCCCTTTTTTGTTGTATTTGGGCTACATCCCCGCCCGCCCCTCCCTCTGGCTATCTCGTCTCACGTCCCTGCCGTTGATGCCCAAGTACGGGACATCAAGGCTATTTGGCAAGTCACGCGACAGGCCCTTCTTCGGGCCTCCGCTCGCACCAAGGCCCAGGCTGACAGGTACAGGAGACCCCCGCCCATATTTAAGCCGGGTGATAGGGTTTGGTTATCTGCCAAGTACATTCGCTTCAAGGTGCCCAGTTACAAGTTAGGCCCTAAGTATTTGGGTCCTTTTGTGGTACTTCGGCAACTAAACCCACTGTCCTACAAGCTCCGCTTGCCTTCCACTCTATGTAGCCCGAACGCCTATCATGTCTCTCTCCTCAAACCGGTTGTGCTGAATCGCTTCTCCCGTGGATCTGTCTCGCTTTCTCCTTTGGCCAACGCTGAGAACATCTTGGAGGTCAAGGAGGTGCTGGCGGAGAAGACAGTAAGGGGGAAGCGGTTCTTTCTTATAGATTGGAAGGGGTTTGGGCCCGAGGAGCGTTCGTGGGAACCAGAGGCCAATCTGTCGCCTGACCTCCTCTCTAGGTTCCGAAGAAAGAGGGGGAGACCTAAGGGGGGGTACTGTCATGGGGGCTGGCGTGGGTGCCGTTGCCCCCCCGCGGCTGCCCCCCTGTCCGCAGGGGGTCCGGCGCAGGTGCCGGGGCTACCCGCGACCATCCCCCTGCCACCTGAGGTCCTGCGCCTGCTCACTTACCCGTCCACGATCCTGTGTACGCTGATCCTGCCTGTCCCGGCTGACGCGCGCAAACACACTCCCTAGGGCAAGCGCGCGACAGCTGGTCTAGATTTAAAGGGCCAGTATGCCGGTAATTGGGTCAAGTGCCGGCTGCTGATCCTATATAAGGAATACACTCCTAGCACTCTCTGCCAGACTGTTGGTGTGCGTTAGACTAGTTCTGAGTGTTGGAAAGTCCTGTTTGATTGACCGTGTACCAGTCCGTTCTGCCACGTTTCCTGACCTTGCCTGTTTGCCGCCTACAGTGACCGTCTGCCCGTCTCTGACCACGCACCTCTGCCGCCTGCCCTGACCTTCTGCCTGTCCCTGACTACGCTGTTGGATTCCGATTCTGTGCCGCGCAGTACCCTGGCCGCCATCGCAAGTCACGTCAGGGGTAGCGACCTGGTAGCCTCATGCCGCAGCAAGTCCATTCCGCTTTGCGGCGGGCTCTGGTGAATACCTGGGGCTACTTAGACTCCGCTCCCTGGCGTGGCTTAACTATCATCGCTTGCAGTGGTCCAGCGAATCCACTGAACCCTTACACACGGCTTGTGTAGTTTCTTCTGTTTATCCTGCCTTCCTCTTGTTCCATTTTCCCTTCCCCTCTTTCATGTTACAGATTGTTTCATAGCCTTTTTGTTTTATTGATGAAACTTAATAAACTAATTGCTGAAAAAAAGAAATAAAGAAAGAGTGAAAAATGTAAAGGGGTCTGAATACTTTATGTACTCACTGTATATACCAGACTGGAGATATATAAACACACACCTGAGTATATACACATACCTGTGAGTACGTGAGTGTGTATATATATATATATATATATATATATATATATATATATATATATATATATATATATATACACACAAACAGTGAAGGAAACAAGTATTTGACCCCTCGCTGATGGTGTAAGTTTCCCACTGACAAAGACATGAACAGTCTATACGAGGGCAGCATGGATGATGTGCTCTATACACTACAGGACCTTCCATGATGTCACAGTCATGTGATCAGTCACAGGAGGGAGGAGTCAGGAATCTATTGGCCACTTCCTATCATGTGACCAGTGTGATGTCACCACAGGTCCTTTACCCCCTGGTATAACCCTCCCCTGTAGGTAGAACAGGTAAGACTCCACACATTGCTTGTTCCCTCCTCATCTCCCGCCTGGATTACTGCAGCCTCTTCTCTGCTCCTCCCTCTAGTCCTCTCCTCCCCTTCATCCTCCGCTGCCCGGCTGCTCCACCTCTCTCCTCGCTGCTCCTCTGACAATCCCTCCACTTGCTCTCAATCCTCCTCGTCTTCTTCAGGTTCCTCAGGTCCAGGACTCTCACAGCTAAAGACAATGGCCCTTTTCATCAATGACTCCCCAAGGATGGACAAGGACGGAGACCTCAGGGCCCCCAGGATATTAGACCTCACCCTGGAGATCATCTACTTGGTAACTGGAGAGGTGAGAGACTCACATGACCTCGCTCTTCTCTCTATCAACTTCGACACCACAAAAATGCTCGTTCATGCCCTTGTCATCTCCCGCCTTGACTACTGCAACATCCTTCTCTGTGGCCTCCCATCTAGCACTCTCGCTCCCCTCCAAACCATCCTTAACTCTGCTGCCCGTCTTATCCACCTCTCTCCTCGCTACTCCTCTGCCTCTCCCCTCTATCAATTCCTTCACTGGCTACCAATAGCTCAGCGAATTCATTTCAAGTTGTTAACCATGACCTACAAGGCTCTCCATAACCTCTCCCCTCCATACATCTCTGCCCAAATCTCCAGATATCTCCGCTCCTCACAGGACCTTCTTCTCTGTTCTCCTCTTATCAGCTCCTCACATAACCGTCTCCAAGACTTCTCTCGCGCTTCCCCCACACTCTGGAATGCACTGCCCCAACTCATCAGACTCTCTTCCACTCTCACCAGCTTCAAAAGCAACCTGAAAACCCATTTCTTCAGGATTGCCTATAACCTACAATAACCCTGCTGCCACTGTACTACCCCACAAACATGTCTGCCCCTCACCTCCTGTCTCTTCCCTCCTCCTTGTAGATTGTAAGCCTTCGCGGGCAGGGTCCTCTCTCCCTCTGTACCAGTTATACGTCATTCATTGTCATTATTGTACTCACTTGACATATCATGTGTGTGACCCCCCCCTCAAATGTACAGCGCCATGGAATCAATGGCGCTTTAAAATAAATGTTAATAATAATAATAATCAGTAACAGGTGAATGATGGGAAAGGTGAGGGGTTCTTAGAATCTATGTACTGATCAGTGTCTCTCTATACACAGGATTACACAGTAGTGAAGAAGTCGTCTGGTGAGTGTGTGGCCCCCCGTGTGTCAGGAGGACGGAGCAGCCCCCAGAGCCCCGAGCCTTCCCCTCATTCACTGATACAGAAGATCCTAGACCGGACCACCAGGATCACGGAGCTGCTGACAGGAGAGGTGCGGGGAATGCTGGGAATCATACATACCACAGGGGATGATGGGTCTGGATGATGAGAGGTGAGGGGAATACTGGGACATTATACATAACAATGGGGATGATGGGTGAGGGGAATGCTTGGACAATATACATAACACGGGATGGTGCTTATGGATGATGAGAAGTGAGGGAAATGTTGGAACATTATACATAACACAGGGGATGATTGGTCTGGATGATGTGGGGTGAGGGGAATGCTGGAACATTATACGTAACATGGGATGATGGGTAAAAGGA
>JAODAL010055545.1:0-23881 GCA_025379985.1 Phyllomedusa bahiana
ATATGGGGATTGAAGCTTCGAGTTCCCAAAGCGGCTTCAAAGTCTTAATTTTTAGAGATAATCTGAAAAGAGGAGTGGCCCAAAAAATTCCTCCTGACTTGTGCGCAACCTCACCAAAAATAAAAAAAAAAATCTGTCTGCTGGCTTGCAAACAAGGTTTTTGCAACAAGTTTAAATCTTTTTTTCCCAAAGGGGGACAAATACTTTTTCTCACTAAAATGCAAAAAAATTTCTTAATTTATCAAGTGATTTTCGGATTTTTTTTTTGTTTTTTCTATCTACCCTTAAAAAATAGTTTTTTTTATGTCTTTTCATGGACAACTTACCCAACAGAAAGGGGATCAAAAAATTATTTCCTTCCTGTAGTAAAGATTGCAAAGAAATGGTTCAGTGACAATGAAGTAGAGTTGCTGAATTAACCCCCACAGACCCCACAGGCCTGTTTTTTGTGGGACACAATATATTTTTGGTACCTGTGGTCACATAGGTAACTTTCAGCCTACCTGTGACTGCTTGTTAGCACATTAACTTTTAAGTGTTTTTAAACTTCCCTCTGTGTCAAATTTTATACAAAAATGATATTTTCAGTCCTAGTTTATTTCCCTTTTTCCCCTTTTTTTTTGCCTTTGTGGGTATTTTTTTCTGAAATTTTCAGAAAAAAAAAAAAATGTTATTTTCTAATCTGTAAAAAAAGATTTTAAGATGGAAATTTTTAATCATAATTACTTCTTTTTTAACTTGTGCTTTTAGTCATGCTAAGTGCACTTGTCCACTAGGGGACGCAATTGCTAGTTAACTGTTCTGCAATAGTACTATATTAGCAAATAATAATGGCCCTTGAATTACACCGTGCCATAGAAAAATGGCAGCCATGGAGGTTTTCCTTATCCACAGCCCCAGAAAATTGGGGCACCAGAAATCTCATCATGGGGGGATAAAAGGGGGGCTTAGGATTAAATGATCAAACAATGTTTTTCAATCCTAAGGCTTCTAAGGGGTGAAAAATTGGATTGGAGTTATCTAGTCAATTCTGGGCACTAGCAGCAGCCCCTAACTGTAACTCGGCCAGTAGGTTGCATTTAATTGCTCATTAAAGACTTCCATTTATTTCTTACCTCTGTTACCTGCCATGTATCGAGCAGTCTTAGCATGTCCCTTCCTGACATGATGATGTGGATGTACGTCAAATGCCTGAGAGGGCTTGACCGATGACTATAGTTATATTAGTGGTAGAATAATGAGTGCAGATAACGTTCCTGATAACTATCAACGATCTTAAGGAAGAAAGACTAACTGTAAACCATTACAAACGTAAAAGCGTCCCCTGGATTTTTGAGTCTTATGAGGGGCTTATGGAATTGCACTGGAAAACTGCAGCAATCACATCATTTCCAGATAATGGCTCACATCATACCTTATAGCAAAACATGTTTGCTATTGATTCACTTTTCAATGTTTTATTTGTTCTGTGAAACTATATTGATGCAACTGAAAGAAAGTTCTATCTTTAGTTTTTTATCTCCATACTCTAAATGTTAACAGTCCAACATTTCAGGGTCCAAAACAAATAACGTTTAGACCACCTTGACTGCAAGACCCTATTCATGCAGGGCAGATTTGATTCGGGACCGTAATCTGTAGGTTTACAACATTATGCGAATTAATAGTCTATACAAAACCCAGTCATACATGACAGATTTGCAGCAGATTTTGATCGCAAAGGGTTAATTCTGCTGCAAAGCCACAGCACATCTGCAGCAAGTGAAATCTGTATTTAACACACAGAGATTGTGCCATGGATTTGCTATACAGTACCATGCAAATGTTGGAAAAAATGCTGTAAATGCTATCACAAATGGAAGTGTTAAGGCTATGTCTACACTGCAGAGGAAAAAAAACGACCTGAAAACGAATTACTAAAAAACTGAGTTTTCTGTCAAAAGCAGCTGAAAAAACGTCAGTTTTTTGGAGCGTTTTTCGTTTTTTGGAGCGTTTTTTTGGAGCGTTTTTTGAAGCGTTTTTTTTTGAGCGCCCTTGCTCTGCTTTTTAATGTATGCACAAATTAAGCCATTGGATGTAAACACCCCCTACCGGGTCACTTCCTTTAGATCACTGTAGCCATTGTGAGCACATTGTCCTTTGTGTGCTGCTGCGTGCTACTACTTTATTAAATTTTGCACCAGATTCTTGCACCAAAATCCACAAAAAAACCACATTATCTTTGCATACAGCAAGATACCTGTATTAGCATCAAAATTTGTAAAGAAAAGGATTTTAGCGCCAAAATCTCAAAAAACGCATTATTGCGGCAAATTCCGTAAAAAAATATATTTTAGTGTCAGAAGCGAGATCACTTTATTAGCGCCAAATCTGTAAAAAAAAATTTTTTAGTGCCAAAAAACGTGATAAAAACAGATTATTGCGCCAAAATCCGTAAAAAAAACGTATTTTGGCGTCAGAGGGGAGATAACGTTATTAGCGCCAAAATCTGTACAAAAAATTATTTTAGTGCCAAAAAACTTAAAAAAACGGATTCTTGCGCCAAAATCCGTAAAAAAAAAAAAGATTTTTGGCGTCAGAGGCGAGATAACGTTATTAGCGGCAAAATCTGTAAAAAAAATTATTTTAGTGCCAAAAAAACGTAAAAAAATGGATTCTTGCGCCAAAATCCGTAAAAAACGTATTTCTGGCGTCAGATGCAGATAAACCTTTATTACGCCAATAAGTTTTTGTTAAAAGGATTTTTAGCATCAAAACGTAAAAAAAAAACTGATTCTGAGCCAAAATCTGTAAAAAACGTATTTTTAGCGAAAAAAAAATTTGAATTGCGCAAAAACTTAAACGACCAAAAACTTTATAAATTTTATACAAAAGGTACAACAAGGACACATCAGACACTTGTATGCAAATTTGATAAGATATGACCTTTATTAACATTGAAAAATCGCGGCAAAAAACGCTGCGAAAACGCGGGCAAAAAACGCGCCAAAAGACGTCCGACGCTTTACATAGACTCCTGTAGTAAATTTTTTTTGCCCTGCTCTGCCGTTTTTTAGAGCATGTTTTCAAAATACGAACCCGTAAAAAAACGAGCAGAAAAAAGAAGCTCAGTGTAACAGCAGGGCGTTTTTTACAAAAGAAGTCTATGGGAGATGATTACAGTCGATTTTCCAACGTTTTTAGAAAACGAAAAAAGCTGAAAAAACGGACGTTTTTCTGTGCAGTGTAGACATAGCTTAATAGTTCATTTATATCAATTAACAAAACTTAAAATAATTGAACAAAAGAGAAATAAAAAACAAATCAATATTTGGGGTGACCACCATTTGCCTACAAGACAGCATCAGTTACTCTAGTACATCTGTACACAGTTTTGCAAGGAACGTGGCAGGGAGGTTGTTCCAAACATCTTGGAAAACCAAGAATTGTTCTTCTGTGTATGTAGGCTTCTGTCTCTTCATGTAATCCCAGAAAGACTTGATGACGGGATCTGTGGGGACCATATCGACGCTTCCAAGACTCCAATTGCAAACGATGGTCACACTAATTTTCAAAGCATTCTTACTTTGCACAATTTTTTTTTTTCAAAGTTAGCTAAAACTTCTGAACAACACTGTTTATGCACAGTAAAATCTGCAGGTTTTTTTTTCTGCAACAGCTGCACATGGCCTCAAAGTGAACCTGTCATGTGGCTTATACTGCCCTATCTGACAGCAGGATGTGATAGAGGGAGAGAAGCAGAGCTCTAGTCTATATATGTTTATATTATTTGAAATAGGAGTTTTGTAAAAAGCTAAGAAAATCCTGATCGCACTCCTTAAAATACAGTCCAAGTCCAGCTTATCCTACCCACATGCAATGATTGACAGTTTGCTCTGTTAGACATTGATGCAGTTAAAGCTGTAATCAAGTCATGTGGGTGGGGTAAGCGGTACTTTCCCTTTCTGTTTCAGCTTTGTATCTGCTTTTTACTCATAAACCCTGGTGCAAATCATATAAACCTATGTATCACAGCACTTATCCTCCCCCTTATCATATCCTGCTCTCAGACAGGGTAGCATAAACCACCTGACTGTTTACGTTTAAAGGTTATTGCACTGTAATAGATGGAATTTAAACAGGGTCAAGATGGTTTGACCGCTAATCTTAATTTTACTGGAGTAGCAACCCATAAAACCCACTTGAGTGTTACCTTTCATAAGATAGATCCATACTGGGTTCTGGTTAGATGTTTTACTTGTGTACAAGTAACACACAACATATGGTGGTTTATCAAGCACTATGCACAACTTTGGTATATAATAAAAAGTATACTTTTAAAATTTCTAGTATATAATAAATTTTAGATATACTTATATTACATGGTGATATCAGAACACTAAAATGTTATGAGTTAAAGACAACACCTCTAAAAATGTCCGTAAATCAGGAGAAAATTAAAAAATCAACAGTCACAGATTCAGTGCTTCCCCATGGAATTAAAAGTCTTAGACGTGCTTGCAACACACTTAAAAACATCCATAGGAAATTATGGCATGACTTTGGTAATCCTAAAAAATTTACTGTAGCAGTCAGTGGCATAGCTAGAGTTTTTGCCGCCAGAAACCATCTCCCTGCAAGAGTGGGCAATATGGGACAATGGTTCACCCTCCACTGAGCGGGTGGAAGGACCCCACCTCAGCCAGGAACAGTTTCTGACATTTACCTTTATTGCACCAATAGAGGTTCCACCTAAAACGATTTGACAGCTTCACCCTTCTAGCTACCTCACTACTTTCAGCTTGTATGATGGATCCTGGGAGCACTAGCCTTGCAGAATACAATCAATAAACTATACATTGAGTGTGGAGCTTGCATTCACTGCTAGGCATCATGCACATTGGTCTTTTCTGATCTGTCTTGTACTGAGCTGCAATAGAGCATACATATAGGTGAATGAAGCCTTTACTGTACTGTATTCCACAAATTTTATATAGAATCCATCAAAGAAAGTTATACTCCATTCTCTCCTCCAAAACTTATAAAAAATATATAAAAAATTATATATAAAAATATATATTATATATATATATATATATATATATAATATAATATATTATAATAATATATATATATATATATATATATATATATATATTGTGAAGATCCGCTCTCGTCTGGACGGGGTTCTTTAACTCCTGGATCGCCGCTTGGGTAAAACGGATTGGCACACTGACAGCAGGGTTCGGTTTAACTCTCGCCTTAACCAGCTTTTTTTAGGTGAAGGATAATAAAACAAAAACTGAGGGCGTCTAGCCACTAAATACACATACCGTAGAACACCCTCTCCACCAATGGCCTCGGCCTATCGCCGAGCACCATACACACTTTCCCCACACTGGGGTCAGACTTCTCTCCAAGTCTCTGTGGGGGCAAGAGCCTCTCTCCAGCTCCCCCTGCTCCCTACTCCCAGGTCGCAGACCACGCCCCACAATCACCTATAGTAGGAGGCCTCTTATAGCCTTAGAGGGACTGGCCCAAAACCTGGCCTGGAACGTGGGGACGGCCTCCCACCCAATGCTACGACCGTCCCGGGAAAGGAACCCATACCTGGCTGCAAGGCAGCCATTCTACTACCTGTGTCAGTAACCTATTGTCACTGACACCAGCAAGTCTCCTTCCCCACCGAACCCAGACATTCGGTGGCACGTTTGTAGCAGGGACCCTGCTGAATTCCACTAGTGGCAAGACCTGCAACTGCAAAGGTCATTCTGCCACAAAAAAAAAAAAAAAAAATATATATATATATATATTAAAAATATATATATAAAATATAACATATACAATAGGAAAAAGTTGCAGCACACATTTGACTTGAAAATGGCTCTGTGAGAGAGCCGAAACGTCGTTTTTGAAATATGTGGCAATAAATTCACGTTTTTCACGTTTTTTCACCTGATTACCTGAGTGCTGCAACTTTTTCCTATTGTATAGTAGAAATCGGCTTCCCTCGCCGGGAATCCATACGTTGCTGGCACCCCGCTGAAGATTTCTTGTGGAAAGTGCGGCTTATCTCTTTGAGTATATATATATATATATATATATATATATATATATATATATATAATTTTAAGTAAAAACTACTGCATGTATTAAAACTAATTTGAAGAAGAAAGTGTAAACTCACATTTCAAATATCCCAGTGGAGTATACAAGGTCTACACAATAAACTAGTCAGACAGCCAGTTCCATAGGATGCTGATTAATCTGCTAATACATTGTTGGGTACAGTAGAGAAAACAAAACAGAAAATTCTGAGCAAGATAGCAACCCTACCTGCTGGGTCACTAAATATTCCCCAAAATAGGCTTCTAACAGTGTTCAAGGCAGCTCTCATTGACTGAAAAGTAAAATATGTGCCGTCATTCACATGATGCGTATTTTATAAGCATATTTGCAAAGCATATTTTGGGCCGATTTCTCTCACATATATTTTAGCGTCTTGTCAATTCTTGAGGCCTTGACGCAAGTGAAATCCCATGGAAATTATGGTGGAGCACACAAACACTGCTAAATACCTACCACACTATCACTTCAAAATACTCCTTTCATTAGGCTTACTTTAAAGTGTAAATTTACATGTCTAAATTTAAGTTGTGTGAACATGCCCTAATACAGGATACTGGAAAGTAATTAGGAAGTAAAACTACAGAGAACCTTGGTGCTTATCATATTCTTGTTTGTTCGCTTTTGCCTTTGGTCTGCATGGACAATAAGGTACCAACTGAAAGGTTGCTTGTAACGTGGAGGTTTTATTACTGCACTTTCATGTGCTTCCGTAAAAAGAATAAAATTACAGACACAAGTAATTGAAACAAAACAAGTTTACTTAAAGGGAACTTGTCACACAGCTTATGCCCCCTTGCTGAGAACAGCACAAGCTAGTGACAGACCTGCTGTTTCCAGCGCTGTGTCCCTTATTCTGTAAGATGCTGTAGTTTTAGAGCATTTACTCCTCAAATCTTATTCTTGAGCAGGTGTTAGCTCTGCCCACCAAAGGCTAGCCCTGCCCACCTGACAGTTATTCTCATGTTTCTACCTATTCAAAGTAATAGGTTTATCAGTTGAGGCGGGCGGGGCTATCCTCAGGTGGGCAGGGTTTGAAAAAAACTGACTCTTTGAATGACTCTTTTCTGACTGAAAACTGCAGATTTGAGCACTAAATACTCGAAAACTACAGCATCTTACAGAATAAGGGAAACAGCGCTGGAAACAGCAGGTCTATCACTAGCTTGTGCTTTTCTCAGCAAGGGGGGCATAAACTATGTGACAGATTCTCTTTAAATTGATGTTCTCACCATGCTATTCCACACAACCTGCTATTCATAGCTAGCTTCAGGGTCTCACCTCCTGTTCAGGCTGTGGGTGGTTCTACAGCAGTGATTGGCATATCAGCTCTGCTATTCCTAGCTGAGCCTTTCAGAAGGACATTGCTAGCAGAATGTTTTAAACAGTAGAGCAGAAGGCTACAGAGCTCTAAAAGGTTAATGTTTGTCAGCAACATAGATAAACAAACTTCCATGCTAGTAATAACTCACTACAGGGAGTGACGTCACTCTGGTCAGCCTGGACAGCTGGAGCAATGGGAGCAGAGAGGGATAGTCTGTTACCTAGCAATATACAAGCAGAACATATGTAAGATCCGCTCTAGCTCTGAAACAAAGCAAAGTTGGAACAGCAATGTATTTGAATAATCTTTATTTATCGTTGACTACATATTTATAGCTAATCATTGTGGTAAGAAAACCCCTTTAACAATTACATAAAGTAAAACAGCAATTCTAGTAGCAATGTGATAAAGGAGTTTAGTGGTTACAATCACACTAGTGGTGCTTGAACACTTCAATAAATAGAACAGTAGTTGCCAGTATGAAATTAATTCTAATTCCATATTCTTTCCACAGGAGCAATTTCAAGGCATGCTTTACTTTACACAGGTCCACAACTGTCTCATCTATTGCAGCGTTTCTGGCGACTCCCTCTTCCTTTCATACCCTACTCTTAATCCCCTGAGCTTTGCATTGTAAGTCTCAAAAATACTGAGTAATGAGCTGTCTACATTTACTGAAACCCTTAGACTTCTATCATGGAGAGTTAGACTTTTGTATACAGACCCCAATCTTGAGAACTTCACTTCACCACTCCACCATAAAACTATCTGCTGAGCCAAGACCAGTGCTCCTGTAATATCTGGGGGTGGAACCCAGACCTCATTATCCCATCCATTATTCAGGCCTAGGTATACAGGCCACTCTACAGACATGCTGCATACAGGAAAACCAAATTCCACTTTGGCAATTGATAGGGATTAGATAGCAGAGAAATGTCAACTCTCCTGTAGGTATCACTGCTTCAACCATTTTGTCAGCTTACTAAAGTTTTCACGCAGTCCGAGAACAATCAGCTTTTATTTTGCAAGCTTTAAACTCATGGTCAGATATGTAGGAACTCTTCAGGATATTCTTGTCTACATTTCAAGGATAAGATATCATAGGTGGGGGCTATGGGGAAATTTGCCAATGTGACATACTTAAATTTGTATTCTGTTGTCATGTTACTCTCTATATCCGGATATAGGAAATAACATTATTTAAGTTGGACTGCAATAGTATTATCTTAAAGGCAGTTTGGCATGGTTACTACATCAGTGAAGGAGATACATGTGCCCTGACTTATTGTGTAGAGGATATCGGAAGGACAGATGGGCCAAAAACGGCAGCGCTGCCAGTTAAGAGCTTATATCTTACATAACCTCTATCCTCTCTGAGCGTCCTATGCATGTGTCGGAGCATGGGTGTCATATAGGTCCTTACCTGTAAGTGCCATGCCATATTATTTAGTACGGAAGAACTGTAATACTATGGTGTAGTATATCTCCCATTGATACTTTTTTTGTATTTTTGTGCTCTGGGTGTTATACTAACTTGCAGAACACGCAAGGAAGGTAGAAATGGGGGATCTGGACCTCTCTTGCACCTCCTAATTAAATGTACTCCAAACCAGATACCCTTGGAATTTAAGGGAGGAAGTCCATTTGGAGGGAAAAAGTTTCCAAATCTGATAACCTACTAAAAGGAGGAAGCCCATTTGGAGGGAAACAGGAGGGGAAATTAAAGTTATAACAAGGAGCATAAGAATATGGGTAACCAATTGACCAAAAATGAAGATTTTAAGAAGGCATTGAGAAAGTGATACAGAAGATAGATGGGAGGGACCATGATTGAATTCTAAAAATAGAAGAAAGTTCAGAGGGAATTCGGAGGTTGGTTAAAGGATCATGAGTTAGATGAGCATGTGGAAAAATGGTGTCAAGTAGTAGATGATTTAGAGAGTGAAGAATTGACAGCTGGTATGAAACCCACTGCACCACTGCCATATCTTTCAGATCAGAAACCGACTATTTTGGTGGCAGAGTCCATTCCAGCCGGATGGATCTTTGCCAGGTGTGGCAAGTAAACCAGATTGGAGAGATATCTGTTTCAATTGTGGTGTACCAAGACATACAGGAGGAGGTATATATCCCATCCTCACTAAAACTCAGTTTGTGCCCTGTGCTGTTGTGTCTCAGCTGAGCAGCGCCACTGATACAACTGCAGCTGGAGCAGGCACCACGCCTCCCTCTGCTCACGCATCTAGCTTATCAATAGAATATAACAGCAGAGTTATGTATGACTGGCATCCTTGGACACAGCAAGAAGCAATAAGTTTGATAAAAAATCTCTCAGACCCAATCCTGAAACCTGAACCCTTTGTTTGCCAATTGGCCATCATCCAACAGACTTATTCAGCAGTCTGGCAGAACCTGGGTTATGACGAAGGAGGTCAAGTGGCACAAAAAGTTCTTGTGCAAGCATTTGTAACTGGACTTAAACCCTCTCATACAGGAAAAGTTGAAGGTATGTGCATCTACATGGTGTACTGAGAGGATGGAAAACCTTGTCACAGCAGTTAGTGGGATTGAGTGGATAACCCTCCCAAATCACAAGGCAAGGCAATGGTAATGGTCAGCCAGTCCTCTGTAGGGACCCCTCGCAGAGAGTTCAAGTGCTTCAATTGTGGCCGTTCCATTGATTTCAAAAGAAAATGCAGAGTCCCCAAGAACCAGGGAAATCGACAGCATAGGGACTGAGAACCTCAGGATTCTCTGAACCTTCCTCCTACCAGCCAGCCCAGCCCATAAGCAGAGGGAAATCCTGTGTCACCCATTTTTGTTCCAACCAAGTCCGGTCCACCAGGTTAATTTACAATGCTCTACAGCATTAGTTCCTTCAGTACCATTTCTTATTGACAAGGGGGCAACCAGTTCATTTATACGAGCCAGCTCAGTCATACGTAAAGAACGGGTACCTAATGCAATGCTTTCTGATGATTACTTTAGGGATATATGATAAAGATACGCATTGTAACTTAACTCCCCTCGCAGGGAGTTCAAATGCTTCAATTGTGGCCAGTCATTTCAAAAGAGAGTGCAGAGCACCCAAGAAGCAGGGAAATTGACAGCATAGGGATCGAGCCCCTCAGGATTCTCTGCACTTTCCTCCTATCAGCCAGCCCAGCCCATAGGCAGAGGGAAACCCTGTGTCACAGATTTTTGTACCAACCAAGTCCGCTCAACCAGGTTATTTACAATGCTCTACAGCATTAGGTCCATCATTTCTTATTAACAAGGGGGCAGCCAGATCATTCATACAAGCCAGATCAGTCATACATAAAGAACGGGTACCTAATGAAATGCTTTCTGATGTTTACTTTAGGGTTTTATGGTAAAGATACGCATTGTAACTTAACTGTTCCCCTTACCTGCCGCATTGGTGATCATAACATGATCACTCATTTTGTGGCTAGTGAAACATGTACAACCTTCCTTTTGAGAGCTGATGCTTTGGCTACACTGCATGCTAACTATGAATGCTGCCACAATGGGACTATCTCTTTAAAACTTGCTGCAAATAATGATGATGTTGGATGCACACTGGCTGTGCTTGACTACATACAGAGCCCAGCCATTCTTCCTTTAACCTCAAGTCAATAACTCATGTTGCAGCAGGTACTTTCTTGTTTGTGGACCACATCCAAAACAAACAATGGGCTCCTTACAGTACACCCTGCTAAAACCCAGGTGTACTCCCCTATGTTTGAAATAGTAACCCTTGACTATAGCACAAAATGACAGCATTGCACAGCAGATCTCTGCTCTTCTGGTAGCAAGGATTGGTTAAGATAAACTCCCCAGCAAACATGCCTCTGTTTCCAGTAAAAAAGAAGTCATACCTGGTCAACCTGCTAACTACAGGTTGGTTCATGATTTACGAGCTGTTACTATAACATTAACCTGTGTTGCACCAAATCCCGACACAATGTTGTCTCAGATAGCGTCAACTGCTACATGTTTTTCAGTAAGTTGACCTGGATAACACCTTTTTCCGCGTACCCCTGCACCCAGATTGCATTCCCCTTCTTGCTTTTACCATTCAAACACAGCAGTACGCTTGGACCTGGTTACCTCAAGGGGCCCAAAACAGCCCTACTAGTACTCTCAAGCCTTGCATCTGTATTGAGCAGCTGGTCTCCTCCATCAGAAACCTCCCTTTTCCAATATGTTGATGATTTGCTCTTAGCAGCCCTCACTGAGTCTACCTGTCAACAGGCCAATGTCTCCCTTTTAACTTTTCTTGTGGAAAAAGGTTACAAGGTGGCACAAGGCAAACTCCAATTCTGCCAACAAAAGGTCATATTCCTAGGACATTGCATTGAGCCCGGCACTTGTCACCTCCAACCTGAGCATGCTCAGGCGATTCAGTCCCTTCAGATTCCAAAAGAGGTGAAACAGCTTCATACCTTTGTCACGGTTCATAACACGGTCCCTGCCTTGGACCGTCGGCCTGTCCGTGCCGGCCATGTCTCTGCTGGGGCTCCCTGTGCAGGGGTCCCTGCAGCCTGTGTTCTGCTATGTACTTGTCTCTGTCTACTTCCTCTTTACCTCTGACCCCTGACTATAAGAGGAAGTTCCTGCCTCTGCTCTGGGTCAGTTCATTGCAGTCTGTTGCTGTCTCAGCTGCTTCCCATCTTGAGCTCCTGCCAGCATCTCAGGTCTGCTGTTGGAGACTTTAACCCCTGAGATGCTGGTCCAGTGTCTTTGTCATCTGAGCTCCTGGCCAGCCGTCCGTTGTGTCTGTGTCTCCTATATCCTGCCGTGTTCCTGTCCTGCATGTGCTCTCCTGTTCCTGCCGTGTTCCCTGGTCTGTACCTGCTCCTGCTGTCCTGCTGTACCTGTTCCTGTCCAGTTCCTGCTGTATCTGTTCCTGTCCAGTTCCTGCTGTATCCTGTGGTGCTATGTGTACGTTTAACCCTCCTGTATCCTGCTGTACATGTTCCTGTATTCCACCGCCTGGATTCCTGTCTTGCACCCCGGCTGTCACCGCAGGTAGCCACGTCAGAGGTAGTGACCTGGGGGTCCCGCAGCCAAGTCCATCCCGCTTTGCAGAGGGCTCTGGCGAAGACTAGGGGCCCCTTAGACTCCACTTCCTGGCGTGGTCCTCCAGCTACCACCTCGCCTGCGGTGATCACAGAGGATCCACACCCGGATGTCAGCGGTCGGCGCTTCGGTGTACGCCTGTCAGCGCCGCACCATTACAGTATGAACTGACCATGGATCCCGCCGGGGTGACCTTGCCCTCATCTAGAGCATCTGCACACGTTGCCTGATGGCTCATGGTTCGCCCAGAGCGTCTGCACCCGTTGCCTGCTGGCTCATGGTACGCCCAGAGTGTCAGTATCCCTGTCCGCTGGCTCATGGTACGCCCAGAGTGTCAGTATCCCTGTCCGCTGGCTCATGGTACGCCCAGAGTGTCAGTATCCCTGTCCGCTGGCTCATGGTACGCCCAGAGTGTCAGTATCCCTGTCCGCTGGCTCATGGTACGCCCAGAGCGCCCGTTTGGCCTAGCTCATGGTCCAGCCCAGAGCATCCGTTTGGCCTAGCTCATGGTCCAGCCCAGAGCATCCGTTTGGCCTAGCTCATGGTCCAGCCCAGAGCATCCGTTTGGCCTAGCTCATGGTCCAGCCCAGAGCTTCCGTTTGGCCTAGCTCATGGTCCAGCCCAGAGCATCCGTTTGGCCTAGCTCATGGTCCAGCCCAGAGCATCCATTTGGCCCAGCTCATGGTCCAGCCCAGAGCATCTGTCTGTTGCCCAGCTCATGGTCCAGCCCAGAGCGTCTGTCTGTTGCCCAGCTCATGGTCCAGCCCAGAGCGTCTGTCTGTTGCCCAGCTCATGGTCCCGCCCTAAGTCCTCCCCATTTTGCCTAGTGCCCCGTTTGTTCCTCCCCTGCACCTCCTTTACGAGGTTTTCCCTATACTGGCTATTATACAGCCTGTACTTGGTTTTTGGGGTTGCCCCCGTAGAAGTTGCGGGCCCCTGGCCTATGTGGAATGCCATTCTGTGATTTGGAGGGGGAGGAGGGGGCGTTGAGGGGGGGTACTGTCACGGTTCATACCGCGGTCCCTGCCTTGGACCGTCGGCCTGTCCGTGCCGGCCATGTCTCTGCTGAGGCTCCCTGTGCAGGAGTCCCAGCAGCCTGTGTTCTGCTATGTACGTGTCTGGGTCTACTTCCTCTTTACCTCTGACCCCTGACTATAAGAGGAAGTTCCTGCCTCTGCTCTGGGTCAGTTCATTGCATTCTGTTGCTGTCTCAGCTGCTTCCCATCTTGAGCTCCTGCCAGCATCTCAGGTCTGCTGTTGGAGACTTTAACCCCTGAGATGCTGGTCCAGTGTCTTTGTCATCTGAGCTCCTGGCCGTCCATCCGTTGTGTCTGTGTCTCCTGTATCCTGCCGTGTTCCTGTCCTGCATGTGCTCTCCTGTTCCTGCCGTGTTCCCTGGTCTGTACCTGCTCCTGCTGTCCTACTGTACCTGTTCCTGTCCAGTTCCTGCTGTATCCTGTGGTGCTATGTGTACATTTAACCCTCCTGTATCCTGCTGTACATGTTCCTGCATTCCACCGCCTGGATTCCTGTCTAGCACCCCGGCTTTCACCGCAGGTAGCCACGTCAGGGGTAGTGACCTGGGGGTCCCGCAGCCAAGTCCATCCCGCTTTGCGGCGTGCTCTGGCGAAGACCAGGGGCCCCTTAGACTCCACTCCCTGGCGTGGTCCTCCAGCTACCACCTCGCCTGCGGTGATCACAGAGGATCCACACCCGGATGTCAGCGGTCGACGCTTCGGCGTACGTCTGTCAGCGCCGCACCTTTACAACCTTTTTAGGTCTTGTCTCTTTTTTCCGGCTTTGGATTAGGAATGCATCAGCACAAATGCAGACCTTATATGATTGTTTATTATCTGTCCCTTTTTCCCTCACCCCTGAGGCAGTGGAAAGTTTTTACTCTTTCAAACTGATGACCATGGCATCTCCTGCATTGAGCCTTTCTAATTACACACTCTGACCTACGGCATGGAGGTTGTAGGCCACGCTAATACAGTCCTGACTCAGGCACACGATTCCCACCAGAGACCTATTACTCAGCCAGACTTGACTCTGTGGCCAGAGGTTCACCTTCTTGTGTACGAGCAGTGGCCACAGTAACATTAATGCTTGAAAAAGCCTCTGAAGTCATCTGGATTACCCTATTACCATCTACACCTCTCCTGACATTTAGGGGACCCTTTTTCAAGTGCAACCCAAACATCTATCCATGGGAACATGGGAGGTTTTTTTCCTGAAGAAAATAAGACTATATGTGCTTAATTCCTTGGAAATCTCCCAGGTAATGAAAACTCAGGTTATATACCTTGCAGTCCCATCTGTGGAAACCCAGATGCCGGGTATTGCAGCCCTTGTGGACAAATACCTGGGTGGTGTATGTTGAAAAATGTGACAATCCTCGTAGTCTTAACACACCGGCTAGTGTTACAACACTCTTCCTTTTGGGACTTACCTCCTGAAGTTTATTGGGTATGTGGATACAAGGCCCTCAAGTGATTGCCTGTAGGTGTTAGTGGATCCTGCACATTGGCCCGGTTCACCCAAGCTACATTTATCCTACCTGCTGATCGTGTAGACCCACTAAAGTTTCCTAGACACATATTACACCAGAATGCTGCAGATAATAAACAGAGACCAGATGGTAGGCCACATGTGGTCCAGATGAGTGTAAGCAACAAAGTAGCCAGTACCTTCCTTTTGTACCTTATGGTCATGCAAACGTGAAAAATAGATACAGTTGGTGGAATTACACCTTTTCCTTCCTTAATCCAGTGAATTTGTTTAGTAGGTTAAGTGGATGGTGTATGGGAATAATATAAAGTGTGTTGCAAGTTTTTATGCTACTGCATTTAATATATATGATGATTAAAGCTACAAAGGATCGAAGAAAGTGAACCTGCTTTGAAACCGCAATGAGCAAAAGGAGAGCAGACCTGGGTCAAGATAGTTGTGTTTACAGGGCTCGCCATAGTGCAAGTCACAGACCATTAACCAGTTGTCAGCAGTTACCTGGAAGGAAAACACCTGTACGGATTTAGAGTAGGCTCGCCTGTACCACAAAAGTAGAGAATTGATAGGGATTAGATAGCAGAGAAATGTCAGCTCTCCTGTATATTTCACTGCTTCAGCCATTTTGTCAGCTTACTAAAGTTTTCACACAGTCTGAGAACAATCACCTGTTCTTTTGCAAGCTTCAAGCTCATGGTCAGATATGAAGGAACTCTTCAGGATGTTCTTGGCTATATTTCAAGGATAAGATATGATTGTTTGACTGCATAGGTGGGGGCTATGGGAAAATTTGCCAATGTGATATGCTTAAATCTGTATGATTTGCTTTCTATTAAACAGTGTTTTCTGATCACAGCTCTCTGAGTCCTTTTGTCATGTTACTCTCTATATATAGGAATTAACATTTTTAATTCGGCCTACCATATTATTATCTTAAAGGCAGTTAGCCTTATCACTATCTACAAGCCAACCGGGACTACAGAGTTGCTCTCAGGACCCAATTACAACCTCCACAGGGTTTTGACACGCCACTGCTTACCTTCCCCTTTACTGGTTACCCATAATGGACTTACTTTATCACCACCATCCCAGCAGACTCTTCAGAACTAGCTACTCCCTGGACGATAATGCATTCAACCTCTACTGCTTCAGCAGTGGCCCACAGAGAACTCTGAAAAAAAATCTTCACAGACTTTCCTAGCCCTAGAATAATAGCAGTCAATATACTGGCCCTGCATGCTTTGCCCCTATGCAAAGCAGATGAATTACTTTTCCCTCACTCTTCCCAACTTAGTCATATCTCAAAGCTTCAAGTCCATCAGTGCCTCAGCATCCTCTATTCCTTCTATATTTCCTGAAAAAAAGACAAGTCTGTACCATGATGCCCAAACCTGAGGCCCACCCTTTACTACACAGGCTAACAGCACTTCTAAGTGACACCCCTCAAGGACTGTCTCCACATTCCTAATTGGTAACAAAACAAAGCATTTTAATACATAATCTAGGCTCCTCTCAATCCTGTCTGGTGCTGAAGTTCATCAGTATCACAAGGCACATCTCTTTACCAGCATAAGGCTCTTTCATAGCAATCCAAAATGGCAGTATTTCAGGTACTGTAGCCCTCCATCTTGTAGTTCCTACAGTAAAACAAAACAGACAAAAGTATCACTTGACCCCAGGGCAACGCTGAGTCTGCGCGTCCTGCCCTCCCAATCTTCATTCCAATTTTTCCTTGATCCCCACCTCCCTGCTGAAGCCCCCCAGTGATGACACGACACCTGCTTGGATTAAATTGGCCACAGCAGCCGTTTTATTAACAAACATACACATAAATATAACACAAACCAGTATAAATAACATATAAATCTGTAAACCGTATATAAAATATATATATGTATAAATAAAATATACCTCCACGTATAAAATAATCCACCTCTGCCCGTGCCTCTCCATGTACATAATATATCTATAAACAACCACATAAATAACCCGAATAACACTTTATAACCACAGTACCAAACATGGAGCCGAGGTCCTTGGAGCCCCAAAACCAACCCGGCGACCAAAATCCCCCGAAGGGACAAAACCACCATTTTGCCCCCAGCCGTGCCTCCACTGGCTCGGGGGCCCAAAAGCCATACTCTATGGCTCCTCTATTTTGCTCCCAGGGATAAACACCCGAAAGAGCCCACCTTCGCCGGGCCGTCCAAGTTACCCAAACTCTGAGGGAATCCTACCCGAAGGACTCCCTCACCAAATTTTCTCCACCACTCCAAGAACCTCGACCGCCACGGCCCCCGTGACATAAATAATCCCCAGCAACCAAACTTTGCCGAGAACTTCCCCACAAACCACACCTCCTACGCTCCTAACCCCATTTTAAGGGCGGGCGGGTGGGACTGCCTCACATGTGCTGCGCTGACTGCTTTCCCGGGCAGAGAGGCGGCCTTAAATACCGCCCCTTTCCCCGCGCCGGGACTCTCTCCCCCGGCAGCCGCGTCATCATGAAAGCGCTCCGGCCGCGTCACCGCGACCCGCCTCCGGCCGCGCCCAGCGTGCCGGGTCATGCCGCGCCTTCCCCTCATGGGGGCGTGGCCCGGTCCGGCGCGCTGCCTGATCTGTCTCTCAGCTGTAAAGTGACCATTTAAAGCTGCAGGAAACTATTTTAAACAATGCAGTTCTCAAAAACAGAGGAATTATAGTTCAGCCCCCTACGTGCTTATAGGAAACAAAGGCACCCTCACTATATTGTCTTGCTTACCTTATCCTTGCTGACTTTTAGTTGTCTTCAAACAGCAGAGTTCTTGACCAAAGTGAATAGACCTTTATTAATTTTTATTTCTGCTTCCATGTTGTTTAGTTGTCAAAAACTATCTGTCATTACCTTTACCTTAAAGGGGTTTTGCCATGAAGTAAATTTGATGTGTGAAGCTTTCAAATTAAATAATAAACATTTTCATCATTCATCATTATTAAAAATTCTGTCATTTTTGTTTTAGCTGCTACCTTAGTGATCCATAGTGTATAGCTCCTCTCCCAGGGATACAACCAGTGATGAGAGCTTCTCAGTTGTGCTGCACAGACATCATCTCTCCTCTCAGGCAGCTACTGTCAGTCTATTCTCTGCCTAGTAATCACAAACACTCACTGCTTAAGGGGTGTTCAACCACAGGTGCTGTCATTCTACTCCTGTTTCTTGTACTCCTTAGTAATTAGTTAAACAGTTCAAATACATAAAATAAAAAACAAATCTTAATCAGGTATGTGCACTAAGACAAAAAAATCCACATGTTTGATTCCTGCAGAGATTTGAACCTGGACCTGGAACCCTTATGTTGGAAGGCAGAAGTGCAAACCACTCAGCTACATTGTAGCTACTCACAACTCTGTACATAAACAGACCTTTGTTTGACTAGAGTGAGTACACTGTGGAGAAGGGCATGGGGATTTCATGCCTGCTGGGTCACATGATATGCAGTTCAAGCAAATCACACATGCCTCCTTTTAAGAACACTGAGAGCTGAAGCAGGACAAAGCAGAAATGAAATGCCTTTGTGCAAAAACCCCTTTAAATGGACTGGTTTATCAAAGGAAACCATTTAATCTGGGTCCTGCTCTTGAGACGTTGATAAAAAAGCAGTTATAATATAGTGGTTCTTTAGATAAACAACTGTTCATTTGACGGACAGCAATAGACACAAGAGCTAACACCTTTTCTTGGTAGGTCCTGAGGGAGACATTCACCTCCTTGATTTCCATATTCGCCCACAGGTCGAATAGACAGAGGTTGTCCTACTGGCACAACACCTTTAAAATAAACACTACTGCTTATAGTACCAAAACAGAAAAATAGAATTTTTGCTTTACACACAACAAAACAACTGTGATACAGTTTAGTGAATGGTATGACTTTAAATAATTCGGAAATCCTTCCATTAGAATGTACATACAAGTCGATCCCTTATTATATAAACCACCTCAATAAGCAGATATTTAAAGCTACTGTACATAGAGAATGCAAAATGTAAATAAAAACTGATATTTTAAATTGTGTTTCTCATCTGGAATTAATAAAGAGTTTATAGGCAGTGAACATTTCAGGTAGAGAACTTCTTGTAAGTTTGTGAAAGTGGCTGAAAATGTACATTTATTCTAAATTACTGTTCATCATACAATTGAATAATTTATATATTATTGCATTTTTATTACCCAGAAATGTACATTTTTATCTTGAGTGAACCTCTGGGTTCATAAATCAGCCGCTTGAAAGTGTAAGGCAAGAACTACTTTCAGCTACCTCTAGGGACACATTAATATTCTTTCTGTAGTGTAAAAATCTGGTAAGTCCACCTAAAATACATTAAATACTCTCATAAATACATCTTTTTCTAATACCTCTTTTTAAAATATTCGCACAAAATACAATCTTGTTTTTGTCACAAAAGAATTATTTAAAAAAAAAAAAAAAAACAACAAATTCCAATCAATGTCTAAATGCTAATAGTTCTCACTTAGGATTTTTAACAGCATTAGTTTACTTTTATCAGGCACCAGGGGCAGTGTTGTGGCAGCTTTTGCCTATCAAGATCAACCTTTCTTCCACGATCGAAAATAAAGAAACAGTGTACACTGGATTCTTAGATCAAATCAGATAAGAACAATTTATTAATCCTCCATAGCTCTTTTTATATGGTTAGGTGATGAGATGATTTCACTTCTAACCAATCACAGATAAGCCAAAATCTTATAGGATGTACATTTTAGACCAATCAGAACAGATAACGTCATTACTCATTAGAATATGCTGACCAGCTCATCATAATTTCAATTATTAATCCCTAATGACGTTAGACACAGATCAGATGTTGTACAACTGGAGCACACGGTGACCCAGTATCTCTCATTCTTTTGGGGTTATGCACATCGTATGATTTAAAAGTCAACATATTACATTTATTCAGAATAAAAAGCATATGATTCCCTACATGTGGGTTTTAATTTGTATGTGTGTATAAGTCACGATGACCTTTTTATCTAGTGCAAGTGTACTTTGAACTGAGCAGAACAAACTTGGTATGTGTGTTTTATCAAGGTTCAGTTCATCTGCTTTGCAAACCTGAATGATTAGCAAAAAGCAAATGTCAGGAACAGATTCATTAAAATGGCTGACAGTTCTTAAAAAATGGTTGCCTTAATTATCAATTCATATGACAGTTATCACTATTCCACTTCAGGCAGCGCTAGGCACTTTTATCCAGGGCACAAGCTGCCTGTGCCCCGAATCTCGGCGAGCTCCAGGCCCTGCCGTGGGAAAGGAGCGCCAGGGCCGCTCCTAGGTGCGGAAACCGCCCACCGATCTCTTTGACTGGATGGCCGTTTCACAACGGCCGCGCAGAGTCATGGAGAAGGCAGGATGGATTGTTACCGTCCTGCCTTTCCCCAGTATGCACAGAGCTCACAGAGTGCTGTACATACAGATCAGTGTCGCAGGGGGCATGACACACGGCTTTCATCACTCTCGTGCGACGTCAGATCTCCTAAGCCGTCAGCTTGTGCGCAGCCCAGGAGATCCCGGGCCCCGCGTGATGGCGTAAGCGGCATCATGATGTCACACCGCTTACACCGTTCTCAAGCTACAGGAGCTGGACGCGCGGATCGTGGTGAGGTGCGTAGCTTTTTTATTTTATTTTCATTAGGTTAGTTGGGCATATTACTGGCTAAGGGGGCAGTAACCTGGCTAATGGGGACATTTTACTGTTTAAAGCGGGCAGTAACCTGGCTAAGGAGGCATATTACTGGCTAAGGAGGCAGTAACCTGGCTAAGGGGGCATATTACTGGCTAAGGGGCAGAAACCTGGCTAAGGGGCATATTACTGGCTAAAGGGGGCATATTACTGGCTAAGGGGGCAGTAATCTGGCTAAAGGGGGCAATAACCTGGCGAAAGGAGTCATATTACTGGCTAAGGGGGCAATAACTTGGCTAAAGGGGGTATATTACTGGCTTAGGGGACATATTACTGGCTAAGGGGCAGAAACCTGGCTAAAGGGGCATATTACTGGCTAAAGGGGGGCATATTACTGGCTAAGGGGGCAGTAACCTGGCTAAAGGGGGCATATTACTGGCTAAAGGGGGCTATTAACTTGGCTACAGGGAGCAGTAACCTGGCTAGAGGGGGTAATAAACTGGCTACAGGGAGCAGCTACCTGACTAGAGGGGGCAACTACTTGGCTACAGGGGGCTACTACCTGGCTACAGTGAGCTACTACCTGGCTACCGAGGGCAAATATTTACCTACAGGGGGCCTACATAACTGCATAAGAGGGATCTATATTTCTACTTCTACTTCTAGTTCGATTCTGAGGCCTATATAACGACTTTTCTGCTTAATAGGGGACCAAAATACCTACCCATTGGGTAACCTATAAGTTTGCGTACCTAATGGGTGTTATACACCTACGTAATTGAGGACTGCCTACCTAGTTTGGGGGTGTACCTGCATACTGTCTCAGGGAATTTCACTACTTCCTATATTGTTTTATAAAAAACAAGACTAAAACTTGGTGCACAAATGGTAAGATGCAACAAATTAATTAAGAGGTTCAGGCCTATTCAAAAGTTTGTACATCTGTGCAGGCTGTTCATGCATCAGAGATTGAAATCTTCTCCAGCTTTTTTGGCATAAATTGCAGTGAATCCAATAGGAGCAAAAAGTTCCACCCATTTAAAAAAAATTAGGAAAACTGTCACAAAAATGCCAAAAAGTTTTAAATAGTTGCACAATTGAGGCTTGTTCAAAAATGTTGCACTTCTGATGCCAGAAAACTGGTGTGCATGGCGTGATAAATGTCCCCCAATGGACTTACTTACATTATTCCTTCTTATAGTACTAATGTGTTCACTTTATTATCTTTATTAGCTTTGAAGATTGTATCAGGCATGACAGTACATTTTTAAGGATGGTCACCCAGATTTGTATCAAGGATGTAAAACTTGATGTAGTTCTATTCTCAGTGACTAATGCAATTTTTATAAGTTCCGTGATTGTTTTTTAATGCCGTGTAGTAAACACTAGAGCACAAAGTAATGCCAAATTACAAAAAAGAAGCAGCATACTTGCCTTATAAACAAAGGGCTGTAGTAGTACACAGCGGTGTTATGTGAAGTAATGTATCATTTTGATTGCGCCTTCATTACATTGCTAATGCATTTTTTAGGTAGCTTGACTTTATTAGAAACCAGACATTTTACTTTAGAATGGAGCTGTAGAGAGAAATTAAATGACATGAGAAAATAATTTGGAAATCGGAACACAAATGATGAAGGTGAAAGAAAGAGAAATGCAATATTATGCATTCTGAGGTGGCTACAAAAATGCACGGGACATAAGACAATAGAACGCTGCGGTGAAGAAAAACTGTGAGATAAAAAGAAAATGGATGGCTCAAAGCAAACAAAGCTACAAATGGAAAACAGGCCAGGGTATTTGTTTAATAGAGATAGAATACACCAGATAAAACTACAAAAGTGAGGACAGACACAAGATAGGACAAGGTTGAATGAAAGAATGGAGAAATATTCCCTGCAGATCACAAGGCAGATCTCTACGCTATCCCCATATATTTTCAATTTAAAAGCCTGACAGTATTTTACAGTGGCAAGAGGTGCTACACAACTTGAATAAATCTTCCTTAATCTCATGTTTGTATGGGATATCATAATGTGACAGACAATCCACTTTGTTTCTTTAAACATCATTATTTTTTACAAACGATGGCACGTTCTAGATTAGTGTTTAGTCTTTCTTTGGTTTACTAATGGAATTGATACGTTTATGCACAAGTAAGGATTAGGGAGGTCTTCTTCATTTTGCAGCAGAGATATGGTACAGAATAGTAATTTTCTAATCACCCCCTAAGGAAGTCAGATTGGTAAATTACATACCAACTATGGAGATCCAAACTGCATAATAAACCAGGTCTCCAATGTGCTGGCAGTATAACTAATAAATGTACAGTTCACGTAAAGCCTTTAATTCTCTTAACGACATTCCCTAATTAAACTACCTCTGAATGCCACTATTTACAACCACTGGACTCACAATAGACATTTATTAAACGTAACATAAAACACAGAATAAACACATTGCTTCATATGTTATGTCATTAGCTGGCCTTGTAGCATATAATAGCACGCCACATGAACAGGCAGCCCTGTGGCTCAGTTGCTGAGTTCACATAAAAAATCATTTGGAGTCATGATAAAATATTTATAGGTATAATGCCAGAGGGGAACCATAAATATATAATCATTTAAGACCAATTTTTTGGGTCACCCATGACACAGCACTTCTCTCTAAAGAGTAACACAATCATTGATTGCTATTAGTTTTAGGTATATCTCTTTTTCTGAAATCATATGGATAATCAATTTGTTTAAAAAAAGTATTAGTTTAGAAATTTTAAAGAATTTTTCTAAAACAACGTCTATAAATAGATGAAAGGGGGATTTCTCACCACCACAATGATGAGCTTTAAACATGTAGGCAAAGGTAAATAAAGAATGTTACCAAATACATTGCTGTTCTAATTTGTCTTTGTTTATGAGATAGTAGAGGTATTCTCTCCTACTTGTTTTTACAAGGTTACTGAACATCTCTCTCTGCTCTAAATGCTCCAGGAGCTCTGTATGACCACAATGACGTTAATCCCTGCTGAGTGTTAGCACCAGCACAGGAGCTTGTTTATTTACATTACTGATAACTCTTTAGGGCTTGATCACAAGACGTTTTTGTGATCCGTTTTACGGATTCGCAAAACGGATCTAAATATTGTCTGTGTGATTAACATTGAGTACAATGGCAA
>JAODAL010055546.1:0-23881 GCA_025379985.1 Phyllomedusa bahiana
ACAGGGCTGTTTCAAATCAAAAGAAAAACCTACAACCTAAATTTGGGGGGTAACCTTTACGACAATTGTGTGCCCCCAATATGGACACCTTATGTGAACAGCCACTCAAATTTTATATTCATGAACCAGGAAACTCAGGATGAACAGGGCTGTGCTCCAGCCAGAAAGAGGAGTGCTACATCTCAATCTTGGGGTAACATAATACCGTCTCATCATCTGTATACTACTCTACCATCCATCTCCAGTATGGACGCCGTATACTGTATATAGCCGCTCTGGCATTATATTCATGAACCAGGAAGCTCAGGATGAACAGAGCCATGCTTCAAAGCAGAAAGAGGAACGCTACAACCTAATTCTTGAGGAAGGGAAGAGGGTAACATAATGTTATACGACCATCTGTATACTAGTCTACCGTCCACCATCAGTATTGACACTGTATACTGTATACAGTCGCTTTGGAATTAGATTCATGAACCAGGAAGCTCTGGTTGAACATAGCTATGCTACAGCCAGAAAAATGACTGCTACAACCTAAAGCTTAGGGGGGGGTAACGTCATACTGTACGATTGTCCGTCACCAGTATGGACGCCGTATACTGTATACAGCCGCTCCGGCATTATATTCATGAACCAGGAAGCTCAGGATGAACAGGGCTGTGCTTTAGCCAGAAAGAGGACTGCTACAACCTAAAGCGTACGGGTGTAACGTCATAGTGGATGATTTCCCGTCGCCAGTATGGACGCCGTATAGTGTATTCAGCCGATCTGGCATTATATTCATGAACCAGTAAGCTCAGGATGAACAGGGCTGTGCTCCAGGCAGAAAGAGGAGTGCTACATCCACGATCTTGGGGTATTGTAATATTATACGACCGTCTGTACACTACTCTACCATCCATCCCCAGTAAGGATCCCTTATACTGTATACAGCCTCTACGGCATTATTCATGAACCAGGAAGCTCAGGATGAACAGGGCAATGCTTCAAATCAGAAAGAGGAACGCTACAACCTAAAGTTTATGGGGGTAACACATTACTGTACAATTGTGTGCCGCCAATATGGACGCCGTATACTGTATACAGCCGCTCCGGCATTATATTCATGAACCAGGAAACTCAGGATGACCAGGGCTGTGCTCCAGCCAGAAAGAGGAGTGCTACATCTCGATCTTGGGGTAACATAATACCGTCCGATCATCTGTATACTACTCTACCATCCATCACCAGTAAGGACCCCTTATACTGTATACTGCCGCTCAGGCATTATATCCATGAACCAGGAAGCTCAGGATGAACACGGCTGTGCTCAAGCTAGGAACATAAACGCTACAAGGTGGGTAACATAAGACTGTACGATCACCTGTTGCCAATCTGGATGCTGTACAGTGCACACAGCCACCCTGGGGGCACCCGGGGTAAATCCTGCAGAGCAGCACCCCCATCACGTACGCCCAGTCGCCCCCTCGCCCGCCGCTCTTATCTCATCTTTGAAGCTTCTATGACTCATTTTCCTTAAATGACATGAAATCCCTGATATTTTCTACCTGCGGCCCCCAAACTACTGACTCGGCAGCGGAGTCGCCCCCGGTAATCTCTCCCGGTGGAGGAGGGGGGCTCTGATTATTTGGTGAAGGGATTTGGGTTCGGTGGCCGCAGAGGCAGCGAGGATTCCTTGATCTTCTTTTCGGGGGTCCTCATCCCCCTTTCCCTCCTCCTTTTGGCTATCACCCCACTGTGGTTGGCAATGACACCTCTGTCGTCACCAGGGCCCGGGGTCTGGAAGCAGCTGCAGCCCACCCAGTGCCGAGCGCCCGCGCCTGATGTGCGGCACACCTTGACGGGCACCACTGCGCTAAGGGAAGCGAATGAGGGCGACGGTGGGGGGCACAGACACATGACAGCAATGACTCCCTGCTGCTGGTGGGGATCAGAGGAGGACGGGGCGTCAGCCCATGAGGGGCAGGGGGTGCCCGACCTGGGGGGGTGAGGGGGCAGGAGATCTATAGAATCTATAGCGGGCCCCGGGGGGAGCAGAGCCGGTGCAGCAGCCAGCACATTTCCTGCACTGCTCCAGGGACGATCTGCTGCAGCACATCGCGCCGCCGGAGGGGAGAGGATTAAGAGGGAGGGAGAACAACAAAAATGTTATTATAATTCCTTCTGTTTCAGATGCAGCCGAGGAAAGAACAAGAGGAAACGAGCGTAACATCCAGATGTAGCGGAGTCATCCCGCCATATAGTGCACTAGAGAATCGCTGCAGGGCTACACACCACACAGAGAACACCGCTGAGCCTGTATCTCAGCCTGATATCTGGGATACAGTCTGCTGAGCTGTGTATCTAATCCTACCCTGTGTGATACTGTCTGCTGAGCTGTGTATCTAATCCTATCCTGTGTGATACTGTCTGCTGAGCTGTGTATCTAATTCTATCCTGTGTGATACTGTCTGCTGAGCAGTGTATCTAATCCTATCCTGTGTGATACTGTCTGCTGAGCACTGTATCTAATCCTATCCTGTGTGATACTTTCTGCTGAGCTGTATCCAATACTATCATCTGTGATACAGTCTGCTGAGATGTGTATCTTATCCTATTCTGTGTGATACTGTCTGCTGAGCTGTGTATCTAATCCTATCCTGTGTGATACTCTCTGCTGAGCTGTGTATCTAATCCTATCCTGTGTGATACTCTCTGCTGAGCTGTCTGTGTGATACTCTGCTGAGCTGTGTATCTAATCCTATCCTGTGTGATACTGTCTGCTGAGCTGTGTATCTAATTCTATCCTATGTGATACTGTCTGCTGAGCCATGTATCTAATCCTAACCTATGTGATACTGTCTGCTGAGCCATGTATCTAATCCTATCCTGTGTGATACTGTCTGCTGAGCTGTATCCAATTCTTTCCTGTGTGATACCGTCTGCTGAGCTGTGTATCTAATCCTATCCTGTGTGATACTCTCTGCTGAGCTGTCTGTGTGACACTCTGCTGAGCTGTGTATCTAATCCTATCCTGTGTGATACTGTCTGCTGAGCCATGTATCTAATCCTATCCTATGTGATACTGTCTGCTGAGCCGTGTATCTAATCCTATCCTGTGTGATACCGTCTGCTGAGCCGTGTATCTAATCCTATCCTGTGTGATACCTTCTGCTGAGCTGTGTATCTAATCCTATCCTGTGTGATACCGTCTGCTGAGCTGTGTATCTAATCCTATCCTGTGTGCTACTTTCTGCTGAGCCATGTATCTAATCCTATCCTGTGTGATACTGTCTGCTGAGCTGTGTATCTAATCCTATCCTATGTGATACTGTCTGCTGAGCTGTGTATCTAATCCTATCCTGTGTGATACCATCTGCTTAGTCATGTATCTGAGCCTATCTTGTGTGATACTGTCTGCTGAGCCGTGTATCTAATCCTATCCTGTTTGATACTGCTGCTGAGTGTGTAATCTAATCCTATCCTGTGTGATACCGCTCTGCTGAGCTGTGTATCTAATCCTATCCTGTGTGATACCGTCTGCTGAGCTGTGTATCTAATCCTATCCTGTGTGATACTGTCTGAAGAGCTGTGTATCTAAGCCAACCATTCCCAGCTCACATCTATAAACCACAATTGTCACTTTAAATCTCATTTTTATCATTTATATCTATGTTCTGTTCTTCTGTCGATGGAGTTCGCCGAGGGCTTTTTACTTCTGGGAGAAATTTACAATTTCTCTTTTTTTTTTCCAGTTTTTTTGAGGCTAGATGAACAAAAAAAATTGTTAAATTTTTAATTGGTGTTTTGTAGCGTTTATTGTATGAATTACACAACAGGATACTTTTGCACATTAAAGAGTTACGGATGTCATTACTTTATTTTTACTTTATTATTTTATTTAATATTTTATGATGATTATTATTTATTTATTTTTTTAACAAAATACTTTGTCTTTTATTTATTTTTTTGTGTCTTTTATTTGTTTTTTGTCTATGATCAAACGTTTTCTTTTCCATCCATGGTGTAGTCAATGTTGTCCCGCTGTGCGCCGTCTGTGCAATCACTTCTATAATACACTGCAATACACTCCTGCACGTTCCAGTATTGCTGTGTATTATGCTGTGATCGGTGCCTGGGAGGACCTAACAGGCTTCTGTACATGGCTGACCTGGACACTGTTATTTGGGCTTCGGCTGCCGTGACGGCCACCATAACCCCACAATTGCATTGGTGGTAGACAGAAGGAGCGCCCTCCACCAACCACTTAGATACCCCGGCTGCTACTGACCGCGATATCTAGGGGGTAACTGTCTGGGATTGGAGACCATCAGACCTACACAATTGTGTTGATGGTAAACAGGAGGAGCCCTCTGCGCTAACCACCTAGATACCCCCACTGCTACTGACTGCAGCATCTAGAGGGTAACTGTCTGAGACTGGAGACCATCAGAGCTCCCCAAGTGCGTTAATAGTTGACAGAGGGAGCCCTCTCAACCAACCACCTAGATACCCCGACTGCTACTGACTGCAGCATCTAGGGGGTAACTGGAAACCATCAGAGCTACACAATTGCGTTGATAGTAGACAGAAAGAGCCCTCACCGTAAACAGATAGACACCCCGGCTGCTACCGATTGCAGCATCTAAGGGGTAACTGTCTGGGATTGGAGACCATCAGAGCTCCCAAATTGCGTTAATAGTTGACAGAAGGAGCAACCACCTAGATACCCCCACTGCTACTGATTGCGTCATCCAGGAGGTAAATTATCTGGGACTGGAGACCATCAGAGATCCATAATTTGGTTGATGGTAGACAGAAGGAGCCCTCTCAACCAACCACCTAGATACCCCGGCTGCTACTAACTGCAGCATCTAGGGGGTAACTGGAAACCATAGTTGATGGTAGACAAAAGGAGTCCTCTCCGTACACAGCTCGATACCCCGGCTGCATCTAAGGGGTAACTGTCTGGGATTGGAGACCATCAGAGCTCCCAAATTGCGTTAATAGTTGACAGAAGGAGCCATTTCCGCTAACCACCTAGATAACCCAGCTGCTATTGACTGCAGCATCTAGGGCACAGGTGTCAAACTGCTGCCCTCCAGCTGTTGGGAATACAACTCCCATCATGCCCACTGTTATAGATTATACAAATGCATGATGGGAGTTGTAGTTTCCTAACAGCTGGAGGGCAGCAGTTTGACACCCCTGATCTAGGGGGTAACTGCCTGGAAACCATCAGACCTCCACAATTGTGTTGATGGTAGACAGAAGGAACCCTTTCCACCAACCACCTAGATACCCCCCACTGCTACTGACTGCAGCATATAGGGAGTACCTGGAACCCATCAGAGCTTCATAATTGGGTTGATGCTAGACAGAAGGAACCCTTTCCGCCCACCACCTAGATACCCCCCACTGCTACTGAAGGCGGCATCCAGAAGGTAAATTATCTGGGACTGAAAACCATCAGAGATCCATAATTGGGTTGATGGTAGACAGAAGGAGCCAGCTCCATCAACAACCTAGATACGCCCACTGCTACTGACTGCAGCATATAGTGAGTAACTGGAAACCATCAGAGATCCATAATTGGGTTGATGGTAGACAGAAGGATCCAGCTCCACCAACCACCTAGATACCCCCCACTGCTATCTGACTGCGCATCTAGGGGGTAACTGTCCAGGATTGCAGCTAGTTCAGATACTGGCTACTGACTGCAGCATCTAGGGGGTAAATTGTCTGGGATTGGAGACCATCAGAGCTCCACAATTGCATTGATCATAGACAGAAGGAGCCATCTCCGCCAACCACCTATATAATGAGTGCTACTGACCGCGGCATCTAGGGGGTAACTGGAAACCATCTGAGCTCCACAATGTTGTTGATGGTAGACAAAAGGACCCCATTCCGCCAACCACCTAGATACCCCCCACCGCTACTGACTGCAGCATCTAGAGGGTAAATTATCTGGGATTGGAGACCATCAGAGCTCCATAATTGCATTGATGGGAGACAGAAGGAGCCCTCTCCGCCAACCACCTAGATACCCCCCACCGCTACTGACTGCAGCATCTAGAGGGTAAATTATCTGGGATTGGAGACCATCAGAGCTCCATAATTGCATTGATGGGAGACAGAAGGAGCCCTCTCCGCCAACCACCTATATACCGAGTGCTACTGACCGCAGCATCTAGGGGGTAACTGGAAACTATCAGAGCTCCACAATTGTGTTGATGGTAGACAGAAGGAACCCTTTCCGGCAACCACCTAGATACCCCCCACTGCTACTGACCGCGGTATCTAGGGGGTAACTGTCCAGGATTGCAGCTAGTTCAGATACTGGTTATTGCATTGAGCACCTGGCTGTACATTTACGGGTGGCTACCACTGTGGGTGGCGGGGGTGCAACCTTTGAGCCAAACCCATTCACCCCAACCAGGAGACTTGCTAACCTATCCGGGAGGACCGCCTTCATTTTGCAGGAATCTGCCAGACATTCTGGGAGAGTTGTCAACCACAGTTTTCAATGAAGTCGCCCTTTAAGTCTCCGCTGTGTGTGCAGTGATATCGGAGCAGCGCCCCGTCCGTGCTTCTGCAGCTCCCAGTAGTCATAGCAGAATATCGAAACCTGACCATGTGCCCTGGCAGTAACAGAGTGACGGCACCTCTAGGTGCTGCCCCTTTATATGTGACCCCATTACCTTTACAGTAGCAAACGGCTTCTTTTCGTCCTGCTGCAAGAACGCAGAGTGTCGCTTCAAGAGCCGGCGGCCATGACGCCCCCCCACCACCACTCGACATTATATGTGACATATAGAAGGAAAAGGGGAGGTAATGAGATAATACAGAATAATAAACGCCGCCATCAGTACCGGAGAGCGGCTGCTCGCACTTAATACCTGCCGTTCGCTATCTATCACAGCATTGTGTCGCTATGGAAACTCGTCTCGCTCTTCAGGCCGTCACATGGGCACCGGACGGATTTAGGCATTTAACGACAAAATTAATGTATTGCCGGCAGAGGGGGAGCAGACTCCGAGCCTTTACACCCCCTGCCCTCCCTCCCGCGCTGCTGCAGATCTTCTGAGAAGACGGCTCAGGCAGGAGATGTTCTCACAGAGTGGGCGGGGTTATGGTAATTGGAGTACGAAATGCGTTCCCCTATAATTAAAAGTTCTGAAACTTTCCACAAGACTTCGGGGTAGGTGCTGGGGGTGAATTTGCCAAAGATTTGTGTATTCTGACATAAGTCTATCAAAAGGCTGCCCATGCGCAGGGAACTAGAACCTTTGGCATTTATAAGCTGACACTGATTATAATAGGGGTCTGTTCACACAGTGGACTTTTTCCATTGGGATAATGTAGATTTGCGCAGATGAAATCCGGAATCCGCACAGGATAAGGGATGGGATTTAATTTTTTCTGTGTTGCACATTGAAAAATTAAAAGTCTGAGCCCTTAGTGGACTCCCACTATATGGAATACTGAAATTCGAGGGAAAATTTCCGCCATGTGAACGGGTGCTATAGGCCACGCCCTTCCTCCCACATGCCCCACCCACTATCTACAAGTGCGACTCCAGAAAACTTTTTATACATGGCGTGATAAATTCCTGCTTTGAATTAAGATCTCTGCTTGTTGTCAGAGAATATGAACAGCAAGCATCCTCAAACTGCGGCCCTCCCGCTGTTGGTAAACTACAACTCCCATCATGAATTTATATAATCTATAACAGTGGGAATGATGGGAGTTGTAGTTTCCCAACAGCTGGAGGGCCGGCAGTTTAAGGATGCCTGATGAACAGTCTTGTTCACATTTAGAGGCTGAAAACCCATCCTTATCTAATACTTCTCACAGCTGAGGGTTTGTTACAATTGCATCTAGCCCAGACAACTGTCTTTGAGGTGTAAACCCCAGACGTACTTGTACTGATATATTGTAACAAACTCCTAGACAGTGGTAGGATTGCAAATTCACTTTTCTGTGGGCTCAGACCTTTTAGGGTGTGGTACTATGATGGTCCTGGTGGTCAGGGGGATGTGACCCTTTCAGTTCCCCAACCCTTTGCATCCACTGATGCTCCCTTTCTCGGGGCTTGTGGGGTAGTTCTCATTTCCGGGGCTGCCGCCTTGGAGATAGAGGGGTCGTGGTGGGGGATGAGGGCAAACTCCGCTCCTTCTGGTCTCTGTTACAATGCATCAGTCTTAAAGAGGAAAATCCTAAATGTGTCATTGTTAAAACTCTCACAAGGTAATAAGATTGGAAACTGGCTTCCGTGTGTGCTTTTAGGGTGAGGTGCCCTCAGTCCTGGTGGTCCAGGAGATGTGACCTTTCAGTTCCCTGACCCCCTGTCACCACTGACCCTCTCTTTCCAGGGGGATGTGGGGTAATTCTCGTTTTCGGGGTCGCTGCTTTGGAGAAAGCGGTGTCATGTAGGGCCTGAGGGCAGTCTCCCCTCTTTCTGGTCTCTTTATGATGATACATTTAGGATTTTCCCCTTTAAGACTAATCCATTGTAACAGAGACCAGCAGTAGCAGAGATTGCCCTCATCCCCTCCACGGCATCCCTGGAAACAAGAATTACCCTGAGAAGGGGAGCGTCAGTGGATGAAAGGGGGATAAGGAACCAAGAGGTCACATCCCCCAGACCACCAGGACCAGCATCATTGCACTACACCCTAAAAAGTCCAAGCTCAAACAAATCCTACCACTGATACATTGCAACAAACTCCCCGGCAGTGGGAGGATTGCAAATTCGGTTTTGTGTGAGCTTGGACTTTTTCGGGTGCGGTGCAATGATGCTGGTCCTGGTGGTCTGGGGGATGTGACCTCTTGGTTCCTTATCCCCCTGCTTCCACTGACACTCCCTTTCTCAGGGTAATTGTTTTTTCTCGGGCTGCCGCCTTGGAGAACGCGGTGTCCTGTAGAGGATGAGGGCAGTCTACGCGTTTTGCACTCTCTTTACGACACGACTGGGACGATGGGTTGGCGAAGGTAGGCGACCGTCTATGGCAAGAAAGGGGGTGGAAGGAGGCATGGGGTATGGGTGGGGCGCTCTATGCCTATACCTAGGACACCAGAATAGTATGTCTCAGTCCTGCTTAACCATGATACATATAAATGATTTTTCCCTTTAAGACTGACACATTGTAACAGAAACCAGAAGTAGCAGAAACTGCCCTTATCTCCACCACAACTCCACTATATCTAATGCGGCATCCCTGGAAACAAGAATTACCCTGAGAATGGGGGCGCCAGTGGATTCTGGGGGTCAAGGAACCAAGAGGTCACATCCCCCGGACCACCAGGACCAACATTATTGCACTACACCCTAAAAAGTCCAAGCACACACAGAAGTGAATTTGCAATGTGGTGCCATGAGGTTGGTCCTGGTGGTCCAGGGGATGTGACCTCTCAGTCTTCTCGCATTCATTCTCAGGGTAATTTTGTTTCTCGGGCTGCCGCCTTGGAGAACGTGGTGTCCTGTAGAGGATGAGGGCAGTCTACGCGTTTTGCACTCTTTAGGACAGGGCTGGGACGACGGGCGGGCGAAGGACTAGGGTGCCACTCCATCAAAGACAGGAAAGCGGGTGCAAGGAGACATGAGGTGTGGGTGGGGCGCTCTATGCTTACACCCAGAATACTTGGTCTCAGGCCTGCTTCACCATGATACATTTAGGTGATTTTCCCTTTAAGACTGATACATTGTGACGAAATGACCATTGTCGTTACATTACCATGATCTTTAATCACCGGTGATGGCGCCCGGCGCCTTTACGTCCCATTATTCAGAATTACACCTAGCGGCGGGAGGTTTCGGCTGGGCCCGGCCGGATTAATGCATGGACGGTGTTTCATCAGAGGACGTGCGGCGACTTCCACAATTTACCTGCGAGGCCTCACGCTGTTTTGGTTATTTTTTAAGGATTGCATTTTCCCCTGATTCCGCCGCCGCGTCCCGCAATCATCGCTTCAGAACGGATTTGGCTGCAGGAAATTTGTTTTGTTGTTTTCTTTTCTTGATTTTTATTTTCAGCTTCATGCGGCTGAAATTGTGAAGACGTGCACGGGAGATGAGAGGGACGCCCCGAGGGCAGTAGATGTCCACCGGGAAGAGATGAGGGGGACGCCGCATAGGTTGAAAATGTCCGCCGGGAAGACATGAGAGGGCGCCGCGAGGGCAGAAGATGTCCACCGGGAAGAGATGAGAGGGCGCCGCAAGGGTAGAAAAATGTCCGCCGGGAAGAGATGAGAGGGACGCCACATGGGTAGAAAATGTCTGCCGGGAAGACATGAGAGGGCGCCACAAGGGTAGAAAATGTCCGCCGGGAAGAGATGAGAGGGCGCCGCAAGGGTAGAAAAATGTCCGCCGGGAATAGATGAGAGGGACGACACAAGGGTAGAAAATGTCCGCCGGGAAGACATGAGAGGGCGCCACAAGGGTAGAAAATGTCCGCCGGGAAGAGATGAGAGGGCGCAGCAAGGGTAGAAAATGTCTGCCGGGAAGAGATGAGAGGGCGCCACAAGGGTAGAAAATGTCCGCCGGGAAGAGATGAGAGGGACACCGCAAGGGTAGAAGATGTCCGGCGGGAAGAGATGAGGAGGGACGCCGCAAGGGTAGAAGATGTCCGGCGGGAAGAGATGAGTGGGACACCGCAAGGGTAGAGATGTCCGGCGGGAAGAGATGAGGAGGGACGCCGCAAGGGTAGAAGATGTCCGCCGGGAAGAGATGAGGAGGGACGCCGCAAGGGTAGAAGATGTCCGCCGGGAAGAGATGAGAGGGACGCCACAAGGGTAGAAGGCCGGGAAGAGATAAGAGGGACGCCACAAGGGTAGAAGATGTCCGGCGGGAAGAGAAGAGGAGGGACGCCGCAAGGGTAGAAGATGTCCGCCAGGAAGACATGAGAGGGACGCCACAAGGGTAGAAGATGTCCACTGGAAGGACATGAGAGGGCACCGGAAGGGTAGAAGATGTCCGCCGGGAGGAGATGAGAGAGCGCCGCAAGGGTAGAAGATGTCCACTGGGAGGACATGAGAGGGACAACGCAAGGGTAGAAGATGTCCGCCGGGAAGAGATAAGAGGGACGCCACAAGAGTAGGAGATGTCCGCCGGGAAGAGATGAGGAGGGACGCCGCAAGGGTAGAAGATGTCCGCCAGGAAGACATGAGAGGGACGCCGCAAGGGTAGAAGATGTCCGCTGGGAAGACACGAGAGGGACGCCGCAAGGGTAGAAGATGTCCGCCGGGAAGAGATGAGGAGGGATGTCGCAAGGGTAGATGTCCACTGGGAGGACACGAGAGGGACGCCACAAGGGTAGGAGATGTCCGCCGGGAAGAGATGAGGAGGGACACCGCAAGGGTAGAAGATGTCCGCCAGGAAGACATGAGAGGGACGCCGCAAGGGTAGAAGATGTCCGCCAGGAAGAGATGAGAGGGACACCGCAAGGGTAGAAGATGTCCGCCCGGACGACATGAGAGGGACGCCTCAAGGGTAGTAGATGTCCGCCGGGAAGAGATGAGGAGGGACACCGCAAGGGTAGAAGATGTCCGCCAGGAAGACATGAAAGGGACGCCACAAGGGTAGGAGATGTCCACTGGGAGGACATGAGAGGGCACCGCAAGGGTAGAAGATGTCCACTGGGAGGACATGAGAGGGCACCGGAAGGGTAGAAGATGTCCGCCGGGAGGAGATGAGAGAGCGCCGCAAGGGTAGAAGATGTCCACTGGGAGGACATGAGAGGGACAACGCAAGGGTAGAAGATGTCCGCCGGGAAGAGATAAGAGGGCGCAGCAAGGGTAGAAGATGTCCACTGGGAGGACATGAGAGGGATGCCGCACGGGTAGAAGGTGTCCACCGGGAAGAGATAAGAGGGACGCCGCAAGGGTAGAAGATGTCCGCCGGGACGAGCAGGTCTGTCCGAACGAGAGTGAACGCATGTGCCGACAGGTGGACATGTTACTGAGGGAAACAGAGAATCCCTTTTCTGTGTTTTTTTTTTTTTCTTAAAGGGTAACTCCACCAACGCTTTGCCTCCCCAGATCACCCCGTCTGGTTCTCCTGCGTCACCGTTCTCATATTAAGGCATGACCCTCAAAACGATCTTATGCCGATGATATGAACAGTTCAATAAACAGACGTTACTTCCTGAAAGTCAATGAAAGGTGGTCACAGCTTCGCCCCTTGCCCATAAGTTTCAGAAAGTAGCAAAATACGTGGCAAAAGTGGCAAGATACGTCCCCAAACATAGAATCATATGAGAAGCAGACAAAAATGGAGGGGTTACCACAAGCAACCTTTAAAAAAAAACCACTTCAACAAAAGCAGTGATCCGATTGGTTGCTACAGGCGTCACCTTATGTGGCGTCTGCCTACAGTAGCCAATCAGATTCCAGCTCTCAGTCTCTCGAGTGCGAAATAGAAAAGTAATCAGTGATGTGATTGGTTGCTATGGACTGCAATGGTTTTCATACAGGAGGTGTCCCATAGCAACCAATCAGATTCCAGCTCTCATTTTCTCCAATACAGAATCGACATGTAAGCAGTGATCAGATTGGTTGCTATGGACAGCAATCTTTATTTGTATTTATAATCCCATAGCAACCAATCAGATCACTGCTTATATCCCTCGTTGGAGAACATGAAAACTAGAATCTGAATGTTTGCTATAGGACACCTCCTGTATAAAAAAAACAATGCAGTTTAGAGCAACCAATCACAGCACTGCTTAGTTCCCGTGCTGGAGAATATGAGAGCTGGTTTCTGATTGGTTGCTATGGGACGCCACTTGTATTTTTTTTACTGGGAGGTGTCCCATAAAAACCAATCAGATTCCAGCTTTCATTTCCTCCAGCACAGGTTCTAAGCAGTGCTATAATTGGTTGCTCTAAACTTCATTGGTTTTTATACAGGAGGTGTCCCACAGCAACCAGTCAGATTCCAGCTCTTATATTCTCCTACACGGGATTTAAGCAGTGCTGTAATTGGTTGCTATGGGCTGTTATGTTTTTTATACAGAGGGTGACCCATAGCAACCAATCACCGCACTGCTTACATCCCGTGCTGGAGAATATAAGAGCTGGAATCTGATTGGTTGCTATGGGCTTTAATTTCTTTTTATACAGAGAGTCTCCCATAGCAACCAATCAGATTCCAGCTTTCATTTCCTCCAGTGCAGGATGTAAGCAGTGCTGTGATTGGTTGCGCTAAGCTGCATTGGTTCTCATACAGAGAGTGTCCCATAGCAACCAATCAGTTTCCAGCTCTCATTTCCTCCAGCGAGGGATGTAAACAGTGTTGTGATTGGTTGCTATGGGCTGTAATTTTTTTTATACAGAGGGCTTGCCAAAGCAACCAATCAGATTACAGCTCATCTTCTCCAGCGCAGGATGTAAGCAGTGCTGTGATTGGTCGCTTTGGGCTGTAATATTTTCTATACAGAGGGTGACCCATAGCAACCAATCAGATTCCAGCTCTTATATTCTCCAGCGCGGGATGTAAGCAGTGCTGTGATTGGCTGCTGTGGGCCTCTCCATTATACAGTATATCCACATTATATATACCTCGCCCTCCCTCCATCGTGTTAATAACATTCTAATAAAGCTTTATAGGCGGCGTTCTGACTAGAGGCTGAGTAATAGCAGCGCCATTGCTTAATAGGTCAGAAATGATGGTCCTGGGATGACAATTATGGTCTAATCCATAGGTCGGTGTTCGCGCCGCCGCCAGTCTCCGCGTTTCGCGCTGGGATGTTTATGTTTGTTGTTAGTGGAGCCGTCTGCGCAGCCCCGGCTGATAATTATCCAAAGATATAGCCCAATGTGCAGCTCACCATGGCGCTGTTCCAAGCAGCAATTTGGGTGATGTCAGAGAAGGCAGCAGCGAAGCGGCGATATGCACATCAGCGGCCCGGGCGGGTACATATGCTTTACATTGGGGGGAAGCGATCCATCCTGGACGCCTGCCAAAATCTGTATGATGCACAGATTGTCAATAACTGGAGTAAATGGCAAGCGACTGCAGCGCATACTGTTACAGCGAAACACGCAGAGACATTTTCGATAAGCTGATGCCCAAAAAGCCTAATGAGCAGCCCAGATATCATAAAATATAAAATCCACGCATGCCCGGGGCTGAGGGACCGGGTCGGTGGGCCTCTCACAAAACAAGATGGCCGCTGCACTCAACATGGAGAAATCCTGTCGGGTCTAAGAGGGTGGGGGGGGGGGGCAATTATCCAAGGTCCTCAATCAACACTTGTGGCTCTACTGGATTCAATGGGTGGCAGTGGTGATCACTGACCTGGTGCCGGATGATATGGTGCAGCATTGGGACAACAAACTACATTGCAAAAAGTAAAACCTTTTGTGGATATACATTCTCCCTGAGTAAACCCAAAATCCTTATAATTTGGTTCCTTCCCCCAAAAAATTCCCAAACGCAGCAGCCAGGCTCATCTTACTGTGCAGTTGCTACCCAACCTCACCCTTTTAAACACACCCCTTTTTTCTCTCCCCTGTACACTACACGACCCTCTACCCTTTAAAACACACCCATGCCCTCTACCCCGTACACTGCACCGATGCCTTACCCTGAACTACACCAAGGGCCCCTACCTGTAAAACCACCGACCTACCCTGTTTCATCCAAAACCCTCTTCCCTTAAACGCCCCTCCTTACCCCGGACCCTGCACGACGCCTTACCCTGAAATCACCGAGGGGCCCCTACCCTGTAACTCAACCCAGCCTTACCCTGTACCGCAGACCCTCTACCCTTACCCTGCACCACGTCTTTCCCTTTCATGCACCGAGCCTCACCCTTTCACTCACCGTGCTTCCTGTCACTACACCGGCCTCAAAGAAACACACCGGGTTTACCCCGAACTCCCCGAGCCTTACCCCGTACACTCCCCATCCTCTACCCCCCACACTCCCGATGCTCTACCCCGTACACCACCGATCCCTTTCCCTTACATCAAACCAGCCCTACCCCGACACACACCGATGGCCTACCCGTAAATACCGATTCCTCTACCCCCCACACTAAAACCTCCCCTACCCCCGACACTACCCCCATGGCCCTACCCCTACATACCCCGATGGGCCCCTACCCCCAAAACTACTGTGCCCCCTACCCCGTACACTCACCGATGCCTCTACCGTTTACTCACCGAGCCTCTCCCCGACCTTACACACAATGCCTCCAACCGTACACTACACGATCCTTCCCTTACCCCGCACTACCCCTCCCCTTTCCCCACGACCCTCACCCCTTTCGCTACACCATGCCCTACCCGTACATCACCCACCCTCTCCCTGTACTACACCATGCCCTTCCCTGTACACTACACTGAGCCCCACCTCACACTACACCGATGCCTCACCCTTACACAAACCCCTTTTCCTCTCCCCGTACACTAAGATCCCTCTACCGGGGCACTAACAATGCCTCTACCCGTACACTACACGATGCCTCTAAACCCGTAACAACCGATGCCTTACCCTGTACACTACACCCATGCCTCTACCTGAACTTCACACACCGATGCCCCTTCCTGTACACTACACCGATGCCCCCACCCCGACACTACCGATGCCTATCCGTACACTCACTGAGCCCACCCTGACCTAACACCGATCCCTCTACCCTGTAATCACCGAGCCTCACCCGTACCTCACCGACCCCTACCCTGTACCTCACGAGCTCTACCTGTAACCCCACCGACCCTCTACCTGTACACTACCCGATCCTCTACCCTTCACCTCACCGGTTACCCTGTAACTAAACCATGCCCCCTACCCCTTTCACTACCCGATGCCTCTACCCCGTACCTACCCGATGCCTTACCCTTACCATCATAATGATGCCTCTACCCTGTACAACTACACCGATTCCCTTCCCCTGATCATTCCGATGCTTTTACCTGTACATAAAGAGCCTCACCCTTACACTACACCGATCCCCTACCCCTTTCCATCCCTACATGATGCCCCTACCCTTACAACCCCAGCCTTTCTACCCCGTACATCACCGATGCCTTACCCTGTACCAACACCGGAAAGCCTTACCCTGCCCCTACACCGATGCCCCACCCTGCACACACCGTGCCTTACCCGCACTACACCGAGCCCCTACCTGACCTCACCGACCCACCTGACCTCAACGAGCCTCTACCCTGTACCTGAGAGCTTTACCCTGTACAAACCCGAGCTCTCCCTGTACCGCAAAAGTTTTCCCCACCCTTAACCTGGGCCCTTTCTCCCCCATCATCTCCTCCCTCATCTCTGCGACAATCTAATCCTCAATGATGTGAACTTTCCACTCTCCTCACGCGCTGCGCCGCTTCTCTGGATTGTGATGCCCCATCACATCGATTACCAACATAAAGAGTTGTAAGTGCACCCTAAAATGACCTGTCTAAACAGATACTGCCTGGGTGACAATTCACCCCTTTTATGTGCACCACCCCATACATTGCTTTCCAAGTAGATTGTCACCTCTTGGGATCAGGGCCCCCTCCTCTCTTGTGGATCTGTTAATAGGTTTGTAATGTCTCTTTCTGGCTGTACCTCTGCATTGTAAAGTGACAATGGTTATTTTATGCGCTTTTTTATGGAGGTACTCTGAGTTTAAGACGTCCCTATGGCGCCGTTATGTGAGCACTCTTTTATGGGGGCACTCTGCCTGTTTTATGTTGGTACTCTGTTTATTGGGGTACTCCGAGTTTGTTAAGAAGGTTCTATGAATCTGTTATGTGGGCACTATCGATGGTGCTGTGTGGACCCTTTGCCTCTGACATAGGGACCCTCATGGTGACAGCGTTATGTGGGCACTCTTGAGTTTCTTAAGACATCCCTATGACTCTGTTGTGTGTGCATTATGGAACCTTTGCCTCTGACATGGGGACCCTCATGGGGCACTCTGTTTTATGGGGGTAATCTTGAGTTTCTTAAGACATCCCTATATCTCTGTTTTATGAGGGCACTCTGCCAGTTTTGTGGGGGTACTCTGAGCTTACTAAGACATCCCTATGACTCTGTTGTGGGCAATATGGATGGTGCGGAACCCTTGCTTCTGACATGGGGACCCTTATGGTGGCAGCATTATGGGTGCACTCTGTATTATTGGGACAATCTGCATGTTTTTTTGGTGTATTTTAAGTTTCTTAAGACATCCCTATGATTCTGTTCATGTGGACACTATGGCTGGTGCTGTGTGGACCCCTTGCCTCTGACATGGGGACCCTCATGATGACAGTGTTATGGGGACACTCTGCCTGTTTTTGTGGGTATTCTAAGTTTCTTAAGACATCCCTATGACTCTGTTCATGTGGGCACTATGAATGGTACTGTGTGGACCCGTTGCCTCTGACATAGGGACCCTTATGGTGGCAGCATTATGGGGGCACTCTGTTTTATGGGGACACTCAGTTTCTTAAGACATCCCTATGAGTGTGAAGTGGGCACTCAGTTTATTTCGGCACTATGGATGGTGCTGTGTGGACCCTGTGCCTCTGACATGGGGACCCTCATGGTGCCAGCGTTATGGGGGCTCGCTGGTCGTTATAAAGGGGTGTGGTCTGCTTTTAGAGGCGGGGCTTCTGAATCTAAGGAATCCTTAGACACAGGTGTTCCTAAAAGGGGTGTAGCCTCAGCCCCCCAGTAGGATCCTGGGAGACAATATGCGGCCCCGTGGTAGTCTGTATGAGCCTGGATGGGTGGCTTTCAGTCCGGGGGTCCCGGCTGAGGCCACACCAGGATGATGGGGGTTGTAGTCTCCGAGTGGTCCCTTGCCTCCACACTTGCGCTGGACCGGAGCGTTATACGCGGCTAATGTAGCATGAAACCTGCTTCGTCCTCGAACGAGCGGCGCCTAAATGACAATGGGCGAGCGGCTTCCGGTAATAGATCAGAAAATAATCCGCCCTCGTTACAAGCTCAGCCGAGCGGAGAATTCAATTTCCCGGCGATTCTTAAGTATTTCTGCTGATTATGAGGCGGACGCGACGTTTTTTTTTTATTTTTTATTTGTAAAGCAAAAAGCAATTGGCGTGAAATTGGCGCTTTGGCCACAGCGCGGCTCGCTCGCCTGCCTGGGCGGGAGAGGGTTAACGCTTTAATCGCAGGGCGGGCACGGCAGCGCCCGGCGCTCACTCACCGGAACGGCGCTGCTCCGTACGAGTGGAGGGCGCGCTGCCGGGTAAAAGGCGTCACCAGCGAAATTACAGCCGCGCGGCCCCCGAGCTGCCGGGAAAGCGACATTTTATACATCGAGCCGATAAATATATCATTTTCACCGAACATTTCTTTTACAAACTATAATTACCCGCGCCGCCCCCGACTCCTCGCAGCGCAGAGTGAACAATTCCCATTATCAGGGGTTTATGCCGAAATTTACAATGAAACGATTGTATCGGTGAACGAGGAGCTGGAGCGCCGCGGGGGACGATGGGGGAAGTAGTGCGGATGTATCCCACAGGATGGGCCTAGATACAGCGGCTCAGCAGACGGTATCACACAGGATAGGATTAGATACACAGCTCAGCATACAATATCACACAGGATAGGATTAGATACTCAGCAGACAGTATCACACAGGATAGGATTAGATACACAGCTCAGCAGACGGTATCACACAGGATAGGATTAGATACACAGCTCAGCAGACTGGTATCACACAGGATAGGATTAGATACCACAGCTCAGCAGAGTAATCACACAGGATAGGATTTAGATACACAGCTATGCAGACAGTATCACACACGATAGGATTAGATACACACCTCAGCAAGAGTATCACACAGGATAGGATTAGATACACAGCTCAGCAGACGGTTCACACAGGATAGGATTAGATACACAGCTCAGCAGACGTATCACACAGAAAGAGATTAGATACACAGCTCAGCAGACGGTATCACACAGGATAGGATTAGATACACAGTTCAGCAGACTGGTATCACCAGGATAGGATTAGATACACAATCAGCAGAGAGTATCACACAGGATAGATTAGATACACAGCTCAGCAGACGGTATCACACAGGATAGGATTAGATGCACAGCTCAGCAGAGAGTATCACACAGGATAGGATTAGATACCAGCTCAGCAGACGTATCACACCGGATAGGATTAGATACACAGATGAGCAGACAGTATCACACAGTATGGATTAGATACACCGCTCAGCAGACAGTATCATACAGGATAGGATTAGATACACAGCTCAGCAGACGTATCACACAGGATAGGATTAGATACACAGCTCAGCAGACGTATCACACAGGATAGGATTAGATACATTATTCAGCAGACAGTATCACACAGGATAGGATTAGATACACAGCTCAGCAGACAGTATCACACAGGATAGGATTAGATACACAGCTCAGCAGAGCGTATCACACAGGATAGGATTAGATACACAGTTCAGCAGACGGTATCACACAGGATAGGATTAGATACACGATTCAGAAGACGGTATCACACAGGATAGGATTAGATACACAGCTCTGCAGACGGTATAACACAGGAAAGGATAATATACACAGTTCAGCAAACGTATCACACAGGATAGGATTAGATACACGCTCAGCAGAGGTATCACACAGGATAGGATTAGATACACAGCTCAGCAGACAGTATCACACAGAAGAGGATTAGATACGCCGCACAGCAGATGGTATCACACAGGATAGGATTAGATACACTGTTCAGCAGTGAGTATCACACAGGATAGGATTAGATACACAGCTCAGCAGAGGGTATCACACAGGAGAGGATTAGATACACAGCTCAGCAGACAGTATCACACAGGATAGGATTAGATACACAGCTCAGCAGACAGTATCACACAGGATGGACCCCTCGATCTGTTCTTCTTGTCTGGTTTCCTGGTTCCTTAATTACTATAATATTCCGTCTCCTGTAAATCGAGGGATCCAGTCACATAAGTGAAGAACGTCCGGCTCAGCAACCAGGGGACCAGAAAAGTATGTGCCCCCCTCCAGGCTCTGCCATGTTGGCGATGCCCCCCGCCTCTAACAGAAGCGTAACACTCCGATGCCAGAAGTCTCCAAAGGAGGGCAATTAGCAGCCGAGAGGGGCGGGGTTACAGGGGGGGGCACATACATATATATTCCTACAGAGCGGCTCCTATAACACAATTCAGGGACGAGGCTGCGACAACAGCTCATTAATTTCCATGATAAAGAGGCTGCGACTCCGGTATTAGGAGCAGAGCTAATAAACGCCTGATTAACCCCTTCCCTGACAGGGATGAATGTGCCCCCTCCAGATCACCCTACAGCAGATCAACCCTCCTCCACAAGATCTGCTTATTTTCCCATAGTGCATTGCCCCAACCCTCCAGATCACCCTACAGCAGATCAACCCTCCTCCACAAGATCTGCTTATTTTCCCATAGTGCATTGCCCCCAACCCCCCTTCCCCAGAATCACCCTCCTATCATGCTTTTTTCCAAGTCATCAACCCTCCTTCCCTATCATGATTTGCTTATTTTCCCATATGCATTGCCCCAACCTCAATCACCTACAGCAGATCAACCCTCTCCAAAAGATCTGCTTATTTTCCCATAGTCGCCTCCCACTCCAATCAGAAATTCTGCTTATTTTCCCATAGTGCATTGCCCCCAACCCTCCAGATCACCCTACAGCAGACCAACCCTCCTCCATCAGATCTGCTTATTTTCCCATAGTGCACTGCCCCCAACCCTCCAGATCACCCTACAGCAGATCAACCCTCCTCCATCAGATCTGCTTATTTTCCCACAGTGCATTGCCCCCAACCATCCAGATCACTCTACAGCAGATCAACCCTCACCAATCAGATGTTATTTTCCCATAGTGCATTGCCCCCAATTCACCTTAGGTTCAGTAGCCGCCCCTATGAAGTTATCCCTGCGGGACTGTAGGAAGTCTCCCGTCCTGCAGGTTGATGATACGATGACTACACCTGCCCCAGACTGTGGACCCTGGGCCTCCATTTAGGAGATTATTAGTAATTTGTTCCAACCGTATAAGGAATATTTATAGACGTCTAAATAAAGTTGGAGGTTCCCTTTAATAAGATACAGAAAGGATGCGTCATAAAGGTCGATGGAGTCCTTGGCTCCAACCCTAGGAGATCCCTAACGTAAGGGCAAGTGGGAGGGCTCCCCATTACTGACTGTAATTTGACGAGAAGCTACCCCTGTATGGTGGATGATTGATGATGATGATTGGGGATGATTGATGATGATTGGTGGAAGATTGATGATGATAATTGGTGGATGATTGATGATGATGATTGGTGGATGATTGATGATTGGTGGATGATTGATGATGATGATTTGTGGATTGATGTGAGGGGGATGAATGATGATTGTGGTGGATGATTGGAGGGAGGGAATATGGGGGTATGATTGGTGGATGATTGATGATTGGTGGATGATTGATGATTGGTGGATGATTGATGATGATTGGTGGAAGATTGATGACGATGATTGGTGGATGATTGTTGATGATGATGATGATGATTGGTGGATGATTGATGATGATGATTGGTGGATGATTGATGATGATGATTGGTGGATGGTTGTTGATGATGATGATTGGTGGATGATTGATGATGATTGGTGGAAGATTGATGATGATGATTGGTGGAAGATTGATGATGATGATTGGTGGATGATTGTTGATGACGATGATAGTAATAAGTCAGCTGCAGGAAGTCAGGGGCTATGATCTTCGGGAATTAGCCGCAGTCTACCTTCGGCCCTTTCCCATCAAACCGGATTTCATCGAAATTCTTGGGGTCTGGATCAGGAAGGACGGTGCGGCCCTAAAGTCTTAGCAGAAATGCTTGACTAAAGTCAACTAAAGAATCGGCTTGAGCAGCCTCTGACGACTCACCCTGGTGGGTAATGCGCTGGTTCTGTTCCATTATACCGCACAGGCCAGGCCCCCTATTGCCACCACTTGCAGGGCCATTACCAGAACCGTCATCCGCTTAATTTGGGCTCTCAAGAGGGATAGGGTCAAGCGGTCGTCACGTCGGGTGAGAAAGCGACACCCTATATCCCCACCTTGCTGAGGGTCTCCTCTGTTTGTGACGGCTCGAGCAACCATACTGCTAAGGGACATGGAACATCTTAGAGAGAATGCAAAGACGAGCAACCAAACTTCTAAGGGGAATGGAACATCTTAGTGAGAGTGCAAAGACGAGCAACCAAACTTCTAAGGGGAATGGAACATCTTAGTGAGAGTGCAAAGACGAGCAACCAAACTTCTAAGGGGGATGGAACATCTTAGTGAGAGTGCAAAGACGAGCAACCAAACTTCTAAGGGGAATGGAGCATCTTAGTTATGAGGAGAGGTTAAAATATTTGAACTTATTTAGTCTTGAGAAAAGATGGTTCCGGGGAAGGACATGATTAATTAATATAGGTATATAAATGGTCCCTACAAAAACATATGGGCAAAAATTATTCAAAGTAAAGCCCTATCAGAAGACAAAGGGGAAATTCCCTTCAACTAGAGAAAAAAGGATTCAATCTCCAGAGGAGAAGAGCGTTCTTCACTGTAAGAACTGTGAATCTGTGGAATAGCCGCCTGAGGAGCTGGTCACAGCAGGAACTGTTGAGAGATTCAAGAAAGGCTTAGATATCTACCTGACACTAAAGAATATTAATATGTATGTAGCTATGTAACATTCTGGATCCTGGCTGGTGGAATCTCTGGGGTCAGAGATGGGGTCTCCCCTGGAGCTCTGGGGTCAGAGATGGAGTCTGCCCTGCAGGCTCTGGGGTCAGAGATGGGTCTCCCGGAGCTCGGGGTCAGAGATGGGTCCCCCTGGAGCTCTGGGGTCAGAGAGGGGGTCTCCCCGGAGCTCTGGGGTCAGAGATGGGTCTCCCCCGAGCAAAGGGTTCTTGCCCTTGGGGGTTCCAGGCATTCACCAGTGGGAGGCCGGGCTAATGTCCTTCCCCTCTCCCTTCACCCACATTTTACCCACCCTGGTTGAACTGATGGACACGGTCTTCTTTCAACCACCCCTTTTGGGTAACTTCTGAACCACAAGAGATATTGCCGATCGGATTGCGGGAAATTGATTTCTGGGACAATTCTGGTCGTCTTTGATCGGCTACATGACCGCCTTCCCATTGGAAGAACTTGCCCTTGATCCAAGATGGCGGCTGTGTTCCGGACATAGCCTAAAACCTAGGCCCCCTCAGCCCTTACCTACTGGGGTATCCCGATCTGTAATTTTCCCTTTCCATTCTGAAATAATAGGGCGTCCTGGGACTCTTGACTCGATACGGCAGTAATCCATCTAAAGTGATCGCATGGATCCTGGCAGAGGCTGCTGTGCTATCCGTGTGTTTCCATAACAGCACTGGTGTCACTGTGGAAGGAGGCGACACCCCCAGTTACTGGGGATTTTTGGGGGGAATCTTTTTGATACTTACCTTTGATCTCACTTTTGGGGGTCATGTGCCCTGAGCGTCCATCCTGGCAGAGGCTGCTGTGCTATCCGTGTGTTTCACTGGTGACACAATGGAAGGAGGCAACTCCTCCAGTTAATGGGGATTTTTAGGGGGAATGTTTTTGATACTTACCTTTGATCCATTTTGGGGGGCAAGTCCCCGAGCTTTAATCCTGGCAGAGATGCTGTCTATCCGTGTGTTTTACTGTGACACTTTTTTAAGGAACAAACTTCCCGATTGGGGGGTTTTTTGGGGGGAATCTTTTGGATTTTTACCTTTAATCTCACTTTCGGGGGTCAGTTGCCCTGAGTGTCCATCCCGCCAGAGGGTGCTGTGCTATCCGTGTGTTTCACTGGTGACACTTTGGAAGGAGACGACACTTCCAGGACTGGGGGGTTTTTGGGGGAACTTTTTTAAA
>JAODAL010055547.1:0-23881 GCA_025379985.1 Phyllomedusa bahiana
GTTGGTCTCTAGTTAACTCAGATGTCTAAATAAACCTATCAGAAACTTCTAAAGACATGACATCATCATGTGGGCTGTCACAAATTGATTCAAGGCATAATAATCCTAATGTATGTTATTTTTTTACTTAAAAAGTAATACAAATGCCTTAAAAATTCTCTCTCTCTCATTATTCTGTCATTTGGTAAGGTTTAATCTGATTTCATGTCAGATAGTGAGAAAAACATACATATCTTTCTTTTATATAGTGTATGTAAACTTCTGGTTTCAACTGTAAATGTTGAAATGTTTGACATTAACAGGGCAGTCATCTTTGGCCACTTCCCCTTTGTTTGAGGAGTCTTTAATAAGCAATTCTCCTGGTAGCAAATGCCCCATTCCTTTGCAACACCAACAGACATTATGCATTAGAGAAACAAAAACAAAATGATAATGAGCCTTTCATGTAATATACAGACAGTCTTTGTTCCTGCTATTTACTCAGAATTCAGTTATAGCAGTTATGTTTTCTAAATCAGGAAACCTCTCTGGCCCTCTAAATACAATTTTGGGCCTTTAAGACAAAGCATTTTTTCTTGATTTTTTTCATTGACTAAAAACTATAATCTCTTACTTTTCCATAAACAAAGTTGTATACATGCTTTTTTTTTGTGGGTGACCCACAGTTTTTATTGTCATTATTTTAGAGTTCTTACAAATAATTGACTAATGGTTATCAGTTTTTGGGGGTGATGGAATACAGATGTAGCAGAGTACAGCTTGACCGTGATATGACAGCTTTTCATGCTATCTGCTCTGATCCGTAAACAAAGGCCATTGAAAAGCATTGAAAAAGGTGAGATAACATTATGTGATATCACGGTGCAATATCTGTTCTGTTTACTTCTGCTACATCTGTATAATTTTAAAAAAGTGTACTAACTATAGCTAGGGTTTTCCCTACATTGTAATTTGCAATGGAACAGAGATATGTAGTTTTGCAAGTGTATCATGTTTTAATTTTCCTACAGCTAGGCACCAAATATTAATACTGCTTAACCAACTAAAAGGTTGTTGACTTCTACAGTTTGTAGTGATGTCACATGAATTATCTAGGTTTTCTATAAAATGTACTGGATCCCACTGGAGCCTATCCAACACAATGTAAATTGTGGCTTATTGGCAGCGTACAATGTTTAAGTTGCATGCTTAATTGTCCTTCTTTGGCATAAAAATAAGCATACGCATCAAACTTTTGATTCTCATTTATATTATTAGCATATTGCCAAAATTCACTTACATTCTGTTTAATCTAGATTATCATGTCATAGCATTACCGTATTTCAGGTGAGTTGTCAGACGACTGAAAATAACATATGTAAGAAAGAGTGTGATTATCACATGGATTTCTAAAATTATCTATTGGCTCAAACCCCACCTTCTTTGTCCTAAATATAGGGATAATAATGCAATCAGTGGAACATATTTATACATAAAAGAGTAAAAAAAAAATAATCTCTAGGAGAAGGATGTATCCAATATATAAATCTTTAAAATGTCTAATCTACATCGTATCTCATCCTCTGAGGTATCTTATTAAAAGGACCATAATGTCATGCAACCTTTGCAAAATATAATCTAATTCTGTTTTCATTATATTAGATTGTATTACCATCTTTTCTGCAAGTTAGTATTATAGGTGGCCATCACAGTAAAGTCATGTAACAATCATTACCCCATCTCCCATAATGATTGCTTAAAATTAAACGTTATAGACATTTCATATCTTCCATTTTTACATATGGTGAATTCTGTGCTCAAAATGTCATAGATATGAATGTAGGCAAAATAGAAAATAGCACTAGAGATAATTGATGCTCAGCATGTCAGTCACTGGAAGCTATCAACAGTATGCCTTTGGCGGTTATGGAAACTCCAATTATCATCCATTACCATCCACAGACACTCTGAACCTGACATACGCTATTAGTTTACATAGTTTAGCTTTCTATATTTATGCTTTATGTATTTTCTGTTCTGCCAAAAATATAGAAGTACTAAACTGGTATGAACAATGGTTTTAGAAGCTATCTATCTAATCTATCTATCAATCTGCACAAATGTATGCATTAAAAGGGGTACACATATGAAAACTGTCTAGGTCTAAGAATATCCTTGTTGACCATAGCAACCAATCAGAGCTTCCTTTTAATTTTTAGAGCACTATTTGAAACTAAAGGGGAACTCTGGAACTGATTGGAACAGTTTTCATACATGAAGCCAGAGTTTATAGGTGTCCTTGATCACCATCAAGCCTTTAAATAATAGAATAATAGATAATAACTTAATACCAGTAGATAAGTACAGATAAGTTGCCAAATTCTATACTACTTTTACATTTATTTATGTATTCTTTAAATGTTCCAACTAACTACAGTAGATAAATATGAAAAGGTTTTCCACAATGTACAATTTACAGTATTAAAATGGTTGCATTAGATGTCCTATCTTATTGAGGAATGTATATAATGAAAGTTTTTAACAAAAAAAAAGTATTAAAATAACAGGATCATATGAGGACAACCATTGCTGAAGAGTACACTGCATTGCGGTACAATGTAGAAAGTTCCTTCACTCCCTATTTGTTCAGCAAAGCGACCTCCATGTCCAGAGAATGGTCACATCTAAGAAGTTTAATTTTTTGTTGCATTGCCATCGTTAAAAGGCAATGTTTGTAATTAGTGAAGAGCGATTGTGTCGATAGTCGATATCGGAAATTATCATGTCGATAGTCGATTATCGTCGATGACCATTAAAGTCTATGGGAGAGGAACAACAGCTTCATTCTTATACCCAAACAGGTGAGGAGAAGCGGGAATTAACATCCACAACAGTAAACTTGATACATGCTACATCTTAGGCAAGACAATTAAGCTATAAAAGTCACAGAAAAAAATTCATTGGCTAAAATACTTCATTATGTTATATGGCTAACTGAAAACATGCGGACGGCGTAGCCACAGCAGGTACAGAGGTAGCAGCTGCAAAGGGGTCCCTCTCATACAAAACAAGACACCGGTATTGGAAATGGCACATGGGAACTGGCAGGAGACCCCTATTACTGTTTGCACCAGGGACCAACATCTCTTCCTATATGTGGTGGCAGCAAGAATGTCCCAATGGGAAACGCAGAGGTTCAGCTGGCAGGGCCTTAGGGGTCCAGTTGGTCAACGAGCCTTGTCTCAAATTCCTGCACTCTACTATCAATTTTTGTTGGGTGGAAGGAAACTGCTCACTTTTGATTTGGAACGTGGATCAAGGAGAGTGGACACCCAGTAACCGCTGTTCATTTTGATGGCCTTGAAGCATGGGAAATATGCTTTTTTCAATAAGCCCTTAACTATTGGTTTCTTTTACAGTGGCATGACCCCAAAACCAGCAAAGATGTACTTGATGGACCCTCAGAATAAAAAGTGCTGGAAGAAACAAGTATTTGAACCACTATTTTAGTGAAATGGACATTGACTATCCCTGTCTTTTAATGCAGCCTGACCCCAAAATCCACACAGATGCCCTTATGGACCCTCAGATTAAAAAGTGCCGGAAGAAACTATCATGATTTCAGTGAAGTGGACATTGACTATCCATGTCCTGTACCGCAGCATGACCCTAAAACCTGCATGACCCACAGATCACAAAGTGCCGTAAGAAAGTAGCTTTTGAACTATCATTTTAGTTAAACTGGACATTGACTATACTTGTCCTTTACCACAGCATGACCCTCAAACCTGCAAGACTCACAGATTAAAACGCGCTGGAAGAAAGTAGTCTTTGAACCACCATTTTAGTTGAACTGGACATTGACTATACTTGTCCTGTACCACAACATGACCCCTATTCATGGCCATGACTGGGAGGACAAGGAGGTAAAACCAAAGAATGCAGGTTGTGTTAACCACTGAAAAAAAGATTGGCGACGCTCTTTATTACTGAGATTCACAGGGAACCGACCCAGTGATGACAAGCCTGATGGTCCTGCACCTGACGATGTGCTGGCTTGCGTGTTGTTCGCAGCAGTGGAAGGAGCACCTTCTCTCGTACCTCTAGCTCCATGTCCTACACCATTCTTTGCTCGCTCACCACCTGCAGTTCGCTGCATGTTCAGAAAGATAAAAATTTAAACGGTATAGAAGAGTTTTTCACAGTCTCTTATTGAGAAACTGTACCGCAAAGACGGTAAATCACAGGTATTCTTAAATCCCTCTAATTTCCAACGGCCAACTAGGATTATAAACAGAATTGTTTCTATCACATATCTGTGAAATGCGGTCTGGTGGAAGAACTGTAACACCAAATCAACAGTGTTCTTCCTTCATTCCCTGAGATTTACAACTGCCCAGTTGGACTAGCAATTGATAGTTTTGCGCAAATAGCGCACTTGTACAATAGTTTGTTGAAAGCTGAGACGCACGGAGTGCAATATATAACTATTGAAAAGTTATACGGATGATATATGGCAGTTTTACAATGCTGACAACAGGCGCTAGTTACTATATTTGGTTACAGATATTTTTATCTGTAACCAAATTTGCGGACAAGTGCGCTATTTGCGCCAAACTGAGATGCACGGACTGCAATAGAACTATTTAAAAGTTATATGGATTAGATATGGCGATTTTGGCACCACTGACAACAGGCACTAGTTACTATAAAATATCTGTAACCAAATTTGCGGACAAGTGCGCTATTTGCACCAAACTGAAATGCACGGACTGCAATAGAACTATTTAAAAGTTATACGGATTAGATATGATGGTTTTGGCACCCCTGACAACAGGCGCTAGTTACTATTAAATTTCCGTAACCAAATTTGCGTACAAGTGTGCTATTTGTGCCAAACTGAGACGTACGGACTGCAATAGAACTATTTAAAAGTTGTTTGGATTAGATATGGCGGCTTTGGCACCACTGACAACAGGCAACAGTTACTATAAAATATCTGTAACCCAATTTGCGTAAAAGGGGGCTATTTGCGACAAACTGGGGCGCACAGACACCAGTAGAACTGCAAAAATAAAAGGGACAATTTCACCTTAGTTGCGAGGTCTGCTGGCCAAAATGTGTTATAAAACATTGCTATTTCAATGCCAGTTCAGGACAGGACAGGTTGGGCTGCACATCATCCTCCCTCCTTTCCGACACCCAACCCCCTCTCCCCGCGGCTGCACACAGCAATAGATGTCTTTAAAAGTCTCTCTCTAACTAAATAAGAACTGAAATTCTCTAATGTAGCTATATCCTAAGCTTCACAGCTACAAGGATGTTTTTTTTGTATAAAAAAAGACTCTCTGAGCTATGACAACAGCTATTAGAACAGGCAGCGAGACATGTTGCTCTGCAGGGAGATAGCTGAGGAATGAGACTGATCAGGAAATGCAGTCGTATACATAAAACGAGGTCATGTGATTTTTGCAGTCAATGAGATCCATACACCGCCCACAGCTGACGTTGTATACACCCCTTCACCCACCTCTATGCTCTGAGCTGATTGGCTGGCTGCCAAAATTACAGGAAACGGCGAAAAAGGCGCGATAGTAAACATGATAACGATTATCTTTAAGATTTTCACGGAAACTATCGCGTCATCGGAAAATTCCGATAAACGTAAGAATCGTGCCGATTTCAACTTTTGTCGATAGTATCGCTCATCCCTATTTGTTAATACATGCATAGTTATAAAAATGACAGTAGAGGGAGTGTTCAAATATGAATCCCAGATTCAGTGCGTGAGGTCTGTGGGGGGGGATGATGGTTTTTCACATTTGGTAATGTTGGGCTGAAGAGTTCTATTTAATCCATTGGTGGGCTTGTGTATTCATATAAGTTTTCTCTCTGCCTTTTATTTATTATGATTCTCCTGATCCCAAACCTTCAGCAATTTTCCAGCTATACCTAGATATGTGTTTCTTCAAGGACACAACGATTTGTGCAGGTGTTATATTTATCAGGCATATTCCAATATCAGTGGCACACTATAAACTAGAGAAACTATCAAAGGGGACATAGGAATTTTTGAAAAAGCATTTCTACTATCTAGGATATATGAAAAATTTTTGAGGTTCTTAGTTCACATTTTTGATCAAAACTGCTTAAGCCAGCTCCGAAACGTCAATGGGACCTATAGTGTGCCACTGATATTGGAATACGTATGTATATTACAGCCGCACCAGTGTGCACCTATGCTCATTTTTTTCAAAAAATGGTTTTTGATGTGCAAAACCATATATGGTTTCTAGTCTGCATAGGGAGGAATGCCTCCATTTTGGTTAATTGCACTCCACCCACCTTCACAGGTTTTTAAATCAGTGCAGTGTGTTCAGAAGTTGGTGCCTTCACTCCCTGAAGTATGGAAGTCTGAACAGAGTCCAGGAGAGGTAACAATAGTGTAACAATAGTGTAGGACCACCTGCCTTTGAGGTCCCGTTCACGTTTCGGAGGTGGCTTAAGCAGTTTTTCTCAAAAATGTGAACTAAGAACCTCAAAAATTTTTCATATATCCTAGATAGCAGAAATGCTTTTTCAAAAATTGCTATGTCCCCTTTGATAGTTTCTCTAGTTTATAGTGTGCCACTGATATTGGAATATGTATGTATATTACAGCTGTACCAGTGTGCACCTATGCTCATTTTTTTCAAGAATGTTTTTTGATGTGCAAAATCATATATTGTTTTTAATTTATATTTATCAGGCAACCTTGAGAGTTCTTCAAAGTGAGGAGAGTCTTTGACATTAGCTCCATTGTTTGTTTAGTCCTGGTTAGTACCTGGTTGCTGCTGTAAATCAGTTTCTCCTGCTCGGAATGTGATGCCATGTGAGCAGTAATGTCAATGGAACAGCATGGGACCACTGAGCCCACTGATTGCCTGCGGCTGTCACGTGTTGATCATAGGTAAACAAACACTGGTGCTACTGCCAGAGCTTCAGCAGTGGATTAAAAAGATGTGTAGATTTTCCTCTGTCATTACTTTAAGACCTACTAAAGGTGGATCAGTAGTATTCTCTGAGGGCACATAAAACTAAATATAGTGTAATGCATATCCTGAGCTGAGGGTCTACATAATAATGTTAAAACAGCAATGTATTTGGGACGATCATCTTCCCAACTTTCCCCAATCAAGCGGTGCAGGACAGAATAAATAGATTGTAAAAGTCAAAAAACATCATATAACTAACCAGTCAAAAAAGTATATCTTCCCTATGATGAGTAGTTTTCTGCAAATAGGAAAGTCCAACACAATCTTACAGTAGGATATGCAACTAAGCTTTATCCTTCCAATCTGACTCAATAAAGAGCCTTGAAATATGTCTAGAGATTTAGGTCAATTTTGAGGCTTCCACCCCTCATCAGCGCAGAATAGGGTACTGATTGGTTAGGTGAGAGACTTTGACGGAGCTCTAAGGGTCGAATTTTATGGAATGCATTTTAAAATGGTCATTGTAGGCAACATGTATGAGAGGGCCAGCGGTAGTTTTCTGATTTGCTTATCTGTTGTATCCCTGTCTGACTCCAAAATCTGGAGCATGTTGCAACAGACTCAACACTTTTGTATGCAACAATAATACGGGGCCGTGTCATGTCAGATTCGTATGAAGTGCCACATTTATGAACTTGTCACTACAAAATGTGCTGCAAAACTGTCGTACCAATCCACAATAATTTCATAGTGGTGAGGCTGAGCCAAATTTTAGCGCATACACCCTATGCGCCACTTTTTGGCACATAAATGTGTCTCGCAATAGCACACATTTATAAAGTACTGTGAGAAACTTTCATACATACTGACGAATGCTACCCTAACTTACTGAGAAGTACAACTGTCAAAGTGGCAACACTTTTCATATATGTCCCTCCTTTGAGTTTTAAATGGAGTCCGGTAGAAAAAATGGCAGAAAAAGCATCATATGCAAAGCATCTTGCATTTGGCACAAAAAAGCCACTTACCCAAAAAGTCTCAAAAATTCCTCATACCAGAACACTGTTTGTGTAGTGTGTTTCATATTTCACTATAGACTAACTCCTTCCTGCCAAATGGGGAAAATTTTTGGGCTCTTCATTGTTTTTGTCCCCACTAGAGATAAGTGATTTAATTGAGAAAAGTTGAAATTGAGTCGGTTTTTACGTTTTTCTCGATCTCGATTCGATTCGATTTTTTTTCTCAAAATCGGATCATAAATCGAGATCGATAATTCCGATTGTGACATTTTCACTGCTTCCTGTACTTTTGCCAATCAGTGCAGTGCACAGAGGGGGGTCAAGAATGTCACCAGTGAGGGTGTAGGGATCTCATTTGCTGCTAAAATCGCATGACCCTGTTTTATCTATGTCTCTGTATTTCCTGCTTAATGCCACTAAGATTACAGACTGGGAACTGAACAGACTGCTCTCTCTGCTGTGCTTGTTTCAAAGCGGGTAGACACACCATTTCCCAGTGATTTCACAAAGGAGATGCTGCTAGATAGAATAGTTAGGGTTGAGGTACAGCAAGATTAGGGAATCCTACACAGTAGTAGTCAGAGATATTGATATTGCTGCTGACTGTATCTTTGCATTGCCCTAAACTTCCTTACTGCAGTTTTTTTTGGGGGGAAAGCTTGTGCAGAAGACACTGTTATGGAAATCTCTCAAAAGAAAGCACTGTGATATACTGGCTTCTTGCAGGAAATTTCATTCCATGCCCAAAATTTTATTATTGGAGTTTTGGGGGGACAGCCGGTGTACAACACACCGATCTTCCATAACACCCAATTTCACAGATATTCCATAGAAAAATTTCTATTTCTAATCCTAGTTGCCAGTTGCAAAGTATAAGGATTGAAGCAAGAACACTGTTGATTTGGTGTCTGAGTTCTTCAATAAGACCACTTTTCATTGCTATTCCATAGATTTTTTTTTTTTTTATTTCTACTCCTATTTGCCAGTTGCAAAGTATAGTCATTTAAGAACACTGTTTTTGCTGGTTTTTGGGTCATGTTGCTGTAAAAGACAGCAAAAGTCAATGTCCTAATAAAAAAATTCTTGTTTCAAAGACTCATTTCTTCTTGAAAATGTTATTGAGTGTTCGAAAGGTCATGTTTGCTGGTTTTGGGGTCATGCTGCTGTAAAAGACAGTGATAGTAAATGTCCTATTCAAAAAATTCTTGTTTAAAAAGTTCTTTTCTTCTTGCTAATTTTATTGAGTGTCCGAAAGGTCATTTTTGCTGGTTTGGGTTATGCTGCTGTAAAAGACAGCGAAACTCAATGTCCTATTCCCAAAAATCTTGTTTAAAAACTAATTTCTTCATGCTAATTTTATTCCGAGTGTCCTAAAGGTCATTTTTGCTGGTTTTGGGGTCCGGCCACTGTAAAACTCACTGTTAGTAAAGGTGCTATTGAAAAAAAATCTTATTTCAAATACTCATTTCATCTTGCAGTTTTTATTCTGAGTGTCCATAAGGTCATTTTTGGTGGTTTTGGGGTCAGGCTACTGTAAAAGGGGTGCCAAGAGTGCCAATAGGGCAGTACTCCTGTCAGGGGCCCTAATCAAAATGGGGCCAAGTGATTTCTTAAAAATAGGAACTAGTAATGGGTGGGGACCCCATTTGATTTAGCGCATGTGGCCCTGAAACGGTTAATAGATGACTGGCGGCAGCCCTGGTTACCACTGCACCTCCTATGACTTTGGCTCTGATAGTTAAACCTCCGTGTTCCCCATTGGAATGTTCTTGCTGCCACCACATATATGACATGTTCTTGGGCCCTGGTGGAAAAAGTGATAGGTGGCTCATGCCAGATACCATGTGCCATTTCCAATACTGGTGTCTTCTTATGTGTCAAAGGGGCCTCAAAGCAGCTGCTACCACTGTACCTGCTGTAGCTACGCTGTCCTCATCTTTTCAGTTAGCCATTGAAAGGAATTAATGATTGTAGCCTGTGAATTTTTTTCTGTGACTTTTAGAGCCAAATTGTCTTCAATAAATTGTTCCACGTATCCACTTTATTGTTCTGGATGGTAATTCCAATATTCTTCTCACCTGTTTCGGTATAAAAATTAACCTGATCATCTTCTCCCATTGATTTTAATGGGATCGAGATTGAAAATCAACACGATTTTCTTTAAAATCGGCAATCAGCTGGATCTAGATTTTTTTTACTAATCGCTCATCACTAGTCCCCACCTAAGAGCCATAATTTTTTCATTTTTCCATCTAAATAGATATATGCAGGATTTCTTTTTGTGGGATATGTGCTTTTATGTGTTTTTAATGGTGATATTGACTATACGATGTAATGTACTGGGAAATAAAATAAAAAAATTCAAAGTGTGGTGAAACTTGAGCCATTTTTACAGGGGTTTTAATTTTATGGTGTTTACTCTTCAATATAAATGTGTTATCTGTATTCTACAGGTTGATATGATTCAGGTGATAACAAATATACAGCTTTGTTTGTTATGTTTTAGTACATAAACATTCTCTATCTCTTAACTTTGCGCAGCAACACCATATTCTGCAACTAATAACTTTTTGTTTTTTCATCTATGCACCTAGATGAGAGCCCGTTTTCTGCAGGTTGAATTACAGTTTTTATTGGTGCTATTTTGAGATACATGTGACTTTTTAATCCCTTTTCATTCTAATGTTTTGGGAAAGTGAAATGTAAAAAAAAGCAATTTTGGGTTTCGTTTTTTTTCTATGGTGATTAGCATACAGGATAAATGATGTTATATTTTAATAAATTGGACTTTTACAGACTCAGCAATACCAATTATTTGTAATTTTTTTATACTTTTTTTTTTTTTTTTAAATTTGTTTGTGGCAAAAGCGAAATGACCTAGTGTTAGTGGAGGTTTTTGACTGTAATTATCGAGTGAGTACATTCCATTCTTTCTTACCTGCATAATGTTAGTAAGGGGTTATACTTACTTAACAATGCAAAAAAAATGCTGTGAAGCCAGCCAAACAGTAGATAATCTACCATAGCATTACAGTGTTGTAGTGACAAGTAAGTTGCTGAAAAACTTTAAGATGTAACAAGAAATGTGATCAGAATAGCTATAAATTCCTTTCCCTTCTCAGCTTGGGAGTTTATACTAAGTATTTTACAGAGAAGGTAGAATAAGAATAAGAGAAGGCACCAACCCCCATTGTAAATGAGAAATTTTTGAACCATCTTGAGGCATGATGGGAATGTTTACTGTAAAACTGATGCTAATATTATTCATGATCAGAATAACTTTTGGAGATTTGTGTCACATAAGAAATTTTAAATGTTCAGTTTAAGAAAAACATTCATATACATTCAGTGGCAAAATGTATTTCCTTGTCAGATGACAGGCAACATTTCCTTAGACGAAATCCTGTTAGAATGTTCCCTATTTCCATACCAGACAGATCTGACAGATTTTTTCTTTGTAATGAAACAATTGTCTTTTTACAGGTATATATTTTACAAATATTTGTCTGACCTATAGTTTAATATTCATTAATTCTAGTTTCAAAAGACATCAGGAATAATAAGCTCCTGTCAGTGTCAATGCACAGTTTTGGCACTTCTGTGTATGACAGCAAGCTTTTGGAAGATGACTCTATAAGGCTAGGTTCACATCTGCATCAGAAATTGAATTTTAAGCCTTTGTCACATATTCTGTCCAAATTTCTGAAAAATAGAACAGCATGCTATGCTTCTTTTTCTGTTACAATGATCGACACTTTGACAGGAAGCCAACGGACCCCATTGTAATCAATAGGGTCAGGTGCCATCTGCGTCCATCCTAAGATATATCCAGTTCATCTTATGTGATGGACGTTGTAAATGTAACTCTTCGACACAGATGTAAAGCAAGATATTTTTTGATATTGTACATGACTGTTCACAGAAGCTCTACCTGACAGAGAGAGTGTTGTACAGCCAATCTCAGAAACAGTCTTTAAGGAGCCCCCTAGAGTTTACTATGAAACTTCTGTATGGGAATATAGACTTCACTGCAAGGAAACTCCAGGTTACTACCCTCACTCCAAAAGCAACATCAGACATATTTGAACGTTGTACCATAAAAGTGGACTGAATATGTTGATTATGCAAATGTCAGGGCAGGAGAAGTTTGTTCAACATGGAGGACAAAATAAGATCATGCCAAGTAAATGGTTAGTAGCATAGACTAACAGAAGGAGAAGGTATAGTCGGGGAATTAGCTGGGTCAGGAACAAAGAGCTTTAATCAGCAGTATACCTTCATATCTTTCAGGTCGTATGAACCTACTTGCTTAGATGAGAAAGAACACCAAAGAACTCTTGAAGGGTTTTCTCACTACAATGATTACCTTTTAACATGGTGGGGATAGGTAATTGAAGACTTTTAATAAATAAATTGCTTTGTTGATTTTTCTTTGGTCAGGAGATAAAACACATTTTATCTCCTCTTAGAGCACACAAGTTTCTCTGGTTATGACCATTTCTCCCCAACAATCTCTCATTGCTCCATTTCTCCTCTCTCTCTCACTGCTCCAAGTTGCCATAAGTCATTTATTCCCTCCATGGTGAGTCACCTTCTGCAGAGTCTTAGCTCTAGCAAAAGATTTTGAAAGTTTCTCATTATGCTAAGTAAACACTCTTTAGAGCCCTGCAACCTTTATAAATCCCTTGCACGTTTGTCAGGTTAGCTGTGTAACAAGAATAGCTAGGAACAGCAGAGCTGATGTGTCAATCACTACTAGAGACCAGCCTACAGCCAGGACAGCATATGTGATTCTAAAACAGGCTGTGGCTCCATGAAACTACATGGTGAGAAAACCCCTTTAAAATAGGATATGACCATAGTGGGTTGGTGGAAAAAAGACATTTTGTATTTGCACTGGCCCTTTAAATCAGAAGCCAGTGCTCACACCCTAAGGCTGTCCAGCCAGTGGAGGAAGACAGCAGCATAGAGTACACTACCACAAAGAAATTGGATGGAAGAGGAGAAAAAGCTGACTATAGCAGTAGGAATGGTGGAATGGGAGTGTAAAATCATGGGCCTAACTATAGTCTTAGTGGACATAGCAACTGCTATGGTGCCCACACAGGTGCAAAAATATTAGGTTGATTGACCTTCTACTCTCCAGCACTACCACTGTGGGTTCCCTGATATAGGACACTATTATGTATACCTTAAATAATTGTTATTTATGATGCTATTTAAGTCTCCTGTCATGTGTATCTCATATTGCCATGCCGCCTATGAGTTTTAGTTATCACTGCATGATGGATGCCCATCTAATATTGCCATGGCGCCTATTAGTTTTAGTTATACCTCTCTGTAAATTATATAGTTTTTTTGTAAATTTAGTTGAGATAGGTTAAAAGCATCAGAAAACAACACATTTTGGCAAAACAATGTTTTGTTTACCTTTTTTCCCATTAAAATCCTCATGACTATTTATTTCATACTGTTGTCTACTGATCCTTTTTCAAGTGGGAGTGTACTTGTGTGTATTTATAACTTTTTCACATTTAAATTACTGTTGGCAATGTCATGCCACCCTTCTTGACTGATTTAGCCTATATAAATTACATTTTTAGAAATGTCACAGTACTGCAGATTTTGTCCTTATTCAAAAGAAAACAAATGTCAATTAAGCTGTTGTAAGAAATGTAAATCAGACTAAGAGACATAAAGTCAGAAAAGAGCTTGCATGTTTTCAGATTTAGTATTATAAATGATGTAAGTCATTGAATACTGTATGCTAAAATTGAGAGATAAAAGCAAAAAATATGAGAAAAAAACAAGGGACCGGGAGGGAGTGGAGAGCAGGGAAGAGGAAGCCTTATCAGTCAGTAGAGCATTGAGTAATGTAACATTTAAAGCGGAATGGGCATCTAGCCTTTGTGATCTTAGTTATTATGATTGTAGCAGGTAACTCTAACATACTCACATAATCAGGATAAATATAAGTAAGTTAAGGGGCTTTGGTAGGTTTTCTGTAGTACACTGGTTTTCTTGTTTTTAGATTGCGTTGGTCATTGGTAGGGTTCACCTCTGTGGAATAGGATTAAATTGGATAGCTTCTGCTCCCCTTGCACTTAATGAGCTTGGACACCCATGACCATGTTGTCTTTTGTCTCTTGTCCTTCCTTAGATCACTTTTGGAAGGTATTTTCTAGTCAGTTAGGAATCAAAAGTCAAAGTCATTCAGACTCTTGCTCTTGCCTATTTTTCCTGCTTCTAACACACTAAATTTAAGAACGGGTTGATCCCTTGCTGCCTAAAATGACAGGTGCCATTGCCACAAGATAATATATTTACAAAAAATATCTACATCTCTGATTTTTTTCTTTCAAGATGGGGTGCAGAGTGTACATCAATGATCAAAAAAAATTAACTTTTTTATCTGGCTGCAATGAAACAAAGAGTGAAAAATTTAAAGGGGTCTGAATATTTTCCGAGCCTGCTGTGTATATATATATATATATATATATATATTATATATATATATATATATATATATATATATATATAATATATATATTATATATATATATATATATATATATATATATGTATAGAAAGAGAGAGATGGGAGAGGGAGATAGAGAGAGAGAGATTAGAGTTTGCCTTTAAGTTATTTAAAATATAACCAAATGCTCGCCAATTATTTCTTTTGTTTGTTTTTTAAATTTAAACATAAATATGGAATTATATATATATATATTATATATATATAATATTACATTACATATATACACTCACATATATATATGTACCTCTACCTCCATGAGATTTACAACTGCCCAGAAGGACTAGCAATTGATAGTTTTCAACAAACTATCGTGCAAATGCACGATTAGCGCCCATCTGAGACGCACTGAGTGAAATAGAAGTATTAAAAAGTTATATGGATTAATATGGCAGCCTTCGCACCACTGACAAGCGTAATTTACTAGGAAATCTGTAGAACACAATATTCGTACAACTGGACTCTTTGTGCCAAACTGAGACGCACTGACCTCAGTAAAACTATTTAAAAGTTATATGGATAAGTTAAGCCAGTTTTTGGGAACACTGACACGCAGTGATAGCAATAGAACTGAAAACATAGGGACAATTTCAACTGCTAGCAGAGGTCTACTGGCCAAAAAAAGTGGTAGAAAACAATTCTTTTTCAATTGAAAATCACAGAACACACTGAGCTGCAAAATATCTTTTTTTCAAATGCCTCCTCCTGCCGCCAACCCTCTCTCCCTCACCGCAGTGATTGCAATAGAACTGAAAACAGAGGAACAATTTCAACTGCTAGCCAAAAAAGTGGTAGAAAACAATTCTTTTTCAATGGAAGATGACAGAACACACTGAGCTGCAAAATATCTCCCTTCATTTCAAAAGCCTCTTTTCAGGGAGAAAGGCAGAAAGCAAGATGATGCATGTGATGTGCAGTATGTGCAGTCATGTATAGTAGCTGTCGGGTAGAAACTTTAGTAAAATAAACTTTTTACCAAAAAATGTAAAAATTAAGGGAGGAAAACCACCATTGTGGAGGCAGATTTCACAGAACTATCATAAGTTTGGGTTTGTTTCTGTTCTGCTTATGTGAAACTATGGCTTAACCTATAGAATTTTCTTAACTCAGAGTTATACAATAAAAGAATATGGGACCTAAGAATTATATAAGGAATTCAGATCTGCAACTTGGTATCATGCAAATATAGCTATAGTAGCTAATATGGAATTAAATATGGAAAGTTAAATTTCTTACACATTTTTACTCTTTCTTATACCCCTAAACATTGAAGTGATGTTCTCAGCATACTAATTAGCTTTAAACTTCTAGGCAAAAGTAAATAAAGACTATTAGGCCTCGTTCACACGGCTTATTCTGCCGCGGATTGGCGCCGTACTGCGCGCCCGGATTTGCGCTGCAGTATGGCGCCAATCCGCGGCAGCAATTACGGTAATCCACTGCTCTCATAGAGAACAGTGGAATCCGTCGCTCCTCCCCGCTCGGCGAATCCGCCGCGGGGAGAGAAAGTGACATGCACATTATTTACAATGCGTACGCCACGCTCCGGCCCCGCCCCCGTCCCGCCCCTTATTCACGGCGGATTTGTGAGCTCAATACGGCTCACAAATCCGTCGGCAATAAAAGCCGTGTGAACACGGCCTTACCAAATTTATTGCTGTTCTAGTTTTGCTTCCTTTCAGAGCTAAGGCAGTTCTTATTTCCTACTTGTGTACATAAGCTTCCTTAGGTTATTGACCATGGCTAATCTAGTGATGCCACTCCCTGTTGAGTATTACCAGTAGCACATGGGCTTGTTTATGTATCTTACTGACAAACTTTAACCTTTTAGAGCTCAGAAGCCTTGTGTTCTGCTATTTAAACCCCCACCATTACTAGAAGCTTTTTCATTTTTCTTATAGATAAACTTTAAACCCTTTGATAAGGTCGGAGTTCACATGGCTTATTGCAGCACATACCTGTGCGGGCCGTTTTCCCCGGTGCGTACTCAACTGAAAGAAGTGACATGGCAATTTGTGCTGGGGAATACGTCAGGTTATCATAGCAATTAATGAGTGCTATGATTTTACTGTATTTGCGGGCCGTAGTTGCAATGCAATTACGCACAAAGGTATGCCCTGAAAATACACTGTGTGAACATACCCTTACCAATTTCCCTTTAACGGGCTCAGCTAGACATAGCAAAACTAAAATGTTAGTCAATGCTGTGGAACCACTCACAGTATAACCAGCAAGTGAGAGCCTGAAACTGGCTGTGAAGAACAGGCTATAAAACTGCCTTTAATGGCAAGCTTGAGAATGGGCACAACTAAGTTTATTCACAGTGGCACATCCCTTTCTTAGTACTGGGTGTACTGGGTATGAGGGCACTTATTGTGCCTAGCAAGTGTACATGCTTGTGTTTCCATGTGTTTGTGTATGTACTTGCTTCCATGGCTATGACTATCTTTAATAAAATCCTACATAAGATTCCATTACAACAGATTTGTTGCAGAAACTTCTCATCTGAGTAAGGCAGATCATGTGTCTGATCCCAAAACATGTCACATAATCTCCAAAAAATTGGGAATCTCGCAAGAGAACAAAGAGTGACTTTTGATCACTATATTTACTATTTTGCCATAGGCAAACTTAAACTCTATCAGTTCTCTATCTATTAAACACTAAAACGTAACTTTTATTATATCTAACTCTTAACCTCTATACACACTATTTAAAAACCTGATCTCTATCCTCATCATTTAACCCTTTTTGCTTCTGAAAGAGGGAATAACTCCCTTTCTATCATCAAGTCTGGTGGAACCCCACCTATTAACAGGAGAGCCTTATATCTATAGCAAAGTACTAGCTTCAGTAAGGGATCCCAAGCCAACTACTTGGGCAGTCGTCCCTAATCTCATAAACACAGAACAAATAAGGCCCCCTTGTGACACCGTCTGCAGCAGGTGACACTTGTAGACAGAGGTGAGAGATCACAATTTAAAACGTCATGCCTGAAATCGCCGACATGTTTCGCCAGCTAACCTGGCTTTATCAAGGCTTAGAGGTCCGATCACATGTGGTCTGAGCTCACTTCCTTTTATATCATGTTAGGTAAACACCCCATACAGGTGCTCACCAATTAGCCATCAGAGAATCCACATAAAGCCCACTCCCCCTTCCGCGCGTGCACACTCATAACATGTCTTGCTAAAGCTGCCACCGTGCTCTCATGAGCCAACAACCTTCAGTCAAATTCGCCATCTCCATAACAGGCTTGCGCCCCATCTTACTGTACTGCCCGTGCCAATGCACTGCACCAACAAACACCTCAGCCCTAACTGTGATGGGCTTAAATCTCACTTCTCTCATATTATTGCAACTGCGTGCCTCACCTAAAATGAACTAAGCAGACTAGGTATCACATTACACAGCACACTTCCATCTTTGTCAATTCCCATAAGCCCCTTCTCTTCAATATCTAATATGCATATTCATTGGGAATATAAACTCCACTGTACAATAGACCATTGTCATATTATCTTCCTATATAGCTCTTCTCCTATGTATGTAATATGCATATTCATTCCAATAGAGCTGCAGGCCCCATTAAATACATGTTCCACTGCATTGTATAGTATTGTCTCAAGACTATATTCATAAACTACTTCTCTTTCACATGTAATATTCATACTCCTTTTCCTAATACTGTAGGCTCTATGGCTAGCCCTCCCTCCCTCCCAGGCACGGGCAGTACGGTAAGATGGGGCGCAAGCCTGTTATGGAGATGGCGAATTTGACTGAAGGTTGTTGGCTCATGAGAGCATGGTGGCAGCTTTAGCAGGACATGTTATGAGTGTGCACGCGCGGAAGGGGGAGTGGGCTTTATGTGGATTCTCTGATGGCTAATTGGTGAGCACCTGTATGGGGTGTTTACCTAACATGATATAAAAGGAAGTGAGCTCAGACCACATGTGATCGGACCTCTAAGCCTTGATAAAGCCAGGTTAGCTGGCGAAACATGTCGGCGAGGTCAGGCATGACGTTTTAAATTGTGATCTCTCACCTCTGTCTACAAGTGTCACCTGCTGCAGACGGTGTCACAAGGGGGCCTTATTTGTTCTGTGTCTATGAGATTAGGGACGACTGCCCAAGTAGTTGGCTTGGGATCCCTTATTGAAGCTAGTACTTTGCTATAGATATAAGGCTCTCCTGTTAATAGGTGGGGTTCCACCAGACTTGATGATAGAAAGGGAGTTATTCCCTCTTTCAGAAGCAAAAAGGGTTAAATGATGAGGATAAAGATCAGGTTTTTAAATAGTGTGTATAGAGGTTAAGAGTTAGATATAATAAAAGTTACGTTTTAGTGTTTAATAGATAGAGAACTGATAGAGTTTAAGTTTGCCTATGGCAAAATAGTAAATATAGTGATCCCAAAACAATCACATTCAGATGGATATAACACATTTTGGTTGTAGACATTTCTGTAACAAATCCATTTACTGATATTTACTGTAAAACTTCCATTAGTGTGTGAATGTACCCTTAGGTTGTGAAGTCTGCATTTCTTCCAAATTAGATTTTCTTTCACCAAAGTTAAATCTGCTACTGGCCAGTGAAAATGTTAAATATATTTTTAGGATACTTCCTTCCCTGCATGAAATATTAGCACCATAATTATAAAAGGTACAATGAAAATTGTTGCAAAGGAATGGTATTTTGCCAAAACTAAAAAGCATTCAAAAAGAAAATGAATCCTAGAGTATTGTAATCTATTGTACACATCATGATTAATACAAATGTCTTGCTTTTAGTCTAATACAATAATATAATAAGGAGACATGTAAGTATTGTAGAGGTAGAGAAATCTTATGAGCAATAGATTTTATACAATTGAAGTTTATATTGTATTTTGTAGAGCTGCTTATTCTTTGGTATAATAACATTAGATACAATATGCTTGTACTTTCAAAACATTTTATAGTCAAAGCACAACTTTTTTATTATTATTTTCCTTTTCCCCTGACATGTAAGTATTAATTTTCTTACTAAAATATCCATTGTTCAAGTATTTTAAATATCCTATAAAACACCAGGACATTGCAAAGACCAATTTGCATTATGTTACAGAGAAGTTCTAAAAAGAACCATAGCAATAATACATTTTTGTATAATGTCTTCTTTGTTTTAAAAGAGCTCTCATTTGTTTATTCATAATCTATGCTGAAAATGTAAGTAAAACAGATATGAAAAACATGCTTATGCTAAATTCACAGGTGGAAAAATTGTATCACCGTGTAGTTGCTGCATAATCCCCAGTGGAATTTTTTTTTTTTTCATGTGTGGACCCAGTGTTTCACTGCAATTGTTAGTGGAAAAAATTTGCATAATTGTTTTATAACTGTTTATATATCACTGTCAGCATTTACTACCCCAAAAAATAGTCCCATGATAAGTTTACCACACAAAGAGAACATTTGATATAACCTTGGTCAGGAGTTAAGAGAGATTTTATCTGCTCTGAGTGCACACAAGTTTCTCTGGTTACCATCCTGCTTTCCCCTCCTGATTAGACAGAGGGACAGATGGATGGATGGCAGCTTGAGAACAGAATGTGTTATCTCTAACAAACAAAGTTGATTACTTTTGATTGTTTACTTTTGATTGATTACTTTGAGCTCTGCAGCCTTCTGCACTATAGATTACATCTCCTGCAGTCATGTCAGTGCAATGAGAAGAGCTGGGAAAGTGTAGCTGATATATATGTTATTCACTGCTATAAAACGTAAACAATGTAACCAGGAACATTGAGGAAGTGCAAATCTGAATCTACCTGTGGCTCTGTGAAAAAGCATGGTTAGAAAACCCCTTTAAATTTAGCAACTGTAGCATATTAACAGGTCAATAAAAAGGGAACCTGTGACGTATGATAGAAAACTGAGTTGTGACATCCTCTCATAGCTTCCAGTGCACTAAAAAATCTCAGTTATGGTTTATTCTATCCCCCCCCCCCCTTTCACCATTAATTAGCTAGCAGCGTTATTAGTTTGAATGCCTGATGTGTTAAATAACCCCTAGACGATTATGTTGGCGGTCTCCACCACCTATTGCTGAACAGGGAAAGCACTCAGCTTCACAGCCCCTTGAGACCTCAGCAGTTTTGACTGCTCCATTGCCAGTGCATACATTGTCAGGAGGTCCTGAATCTGAATGGTCTTGAATGGTGGAAACTGCCCAGTTCATAACCAATAAACCTATTTGCATACTTTGTATCAAAACTAACAGGACTACTCCCATTTGCCATTTCCATTTTTCCATTTCCCCACTAATGGGAAATGGGAAAGCCATGAAAAAAGTGCCTGAATAAGTGGAAAGGAAAAAAAAGGAGATGCATATTTGTAAATTGTTTTAGCACATAGTAGTTTTGGCCCCCAATTGGCGTAATCTGGCTTTACTTATAAAATCTGAAAAGGGGCCCATTTACTTGCATTAAAGTCAGTTGATGATCTTCAGCTCTCCCAAGTAGACCCTGGAAAAGTTGACAGAAGCAAATTCTTCCCAGCAAAGATTGGGGGTGTAAAGTCAAAACTACCACAGATATAAACGTTTAGCTTATCTTAATGTCATTGGAAAAGTTTTTAATAGTTAAAGATATGTCTTACATGTCTAGCCTGCTACAGTTGTCTCAGCCTGGAATTGCTTCTCATGTCATGTTTCATGAAAACTGCAGACTTTTGCGGAAGGAATTGACTAGTTGAAGGCTGTTTTTATGGTTAGTATTCAACTTCCCAGTGTCAAATACAATTTATAATAATGATGCAGTACAGCATCTACATATTTTGTTTAGCCAGTGCTTAATCGTGGCTAGATTTCTTTGTTTTCTTTATTGATGATGCCTTATAGCAACTGTATATTCTTGACTATTTTATAAACAGGCTGTTCAATGTATATTTTCTTTCTACATGTATTGGGCAATCGAATTTCTGAAACTACCTAACACGTTAATCAAATGTTTGGTTTCAAATTTTTTATCTTTAAGCTAAATTATGGAAAAACTTTTTTTAATAAAAATAAATGTTTAAACAGCATATAAAGTGAGTTGCTGGCTTTACCAAATGGGTTATGGTAGACCTTGACAGGCATTTACAGAAAACTTTAACCAAAATCACATAATGGTTACAATTACACAGCGGTTGAAAATTCTTGCAACAATGTTCCTAAATTTAGTAGAAAGCCATGACAGATGAATGAAGACAGTAGTGCTACTAAAATAGAGAAATAACCTTTAAAGCAAAAATGAAAGTGTGATCTGGGTCTCTATAAAAGTACTTTAGGGAATGTAGTAAGGTGACGACTAAAGGTAGAAAGACTTTGGGTAAACATTTGATTTGTCGAATTATATAATTTTATGAAAATAAAGAGATATTTGTCATACCCAATGCTTAGAGGTAAGAAGCTTTCAGTATGCATTTTTTCTTACTGATGATATCATTTGTTCCTGCAAACTTCCTTTGTTCAAGTCAGCGTATACAAATGACCTTTGCACACTGAACATGGAGTTTAACGTGAAATTGTCTATAGAGCATAAATCCAACAAGCCCCATTAGCCTCATTTATGTTACATTAACCTGCTTTCACAGCTATTAATCATTATGTTGTATTCACTCAAGACAAAAATAACACAGCATTAGTCACAATTTTTTTTCTTACTATAATATCACCGCTAGAGGTAAAAAGATGTTAAATTCAACCTACCTTCTTGCAGGCTATTTGTCATTTGCATGACATTATTATTATTATTATAATAATAATAATAATAATAATAAATATAATATTATTATAATTATTATTATTATTAGTATTATTATTATTATTATTATATTACTAGTATCCTAAACACAATTTAAAATACAGAATTTTTGAAAAAAATGTAAAAACTATATAGGGTGACATGCAACGTGAAATTTGGGTGTGAATTCCAAATTTCATGCGCATAATAATGGCATAAAATGCCCTTGATTTATGAACCTGCTCTTCTAGCGCTAGGGTGACTGTTCTGGCTTCGGTATACTACTTTGAAAGTGGTCTACCTGTTCCGACTGTAATGCACCTAGAAATGCTGTAGTGAAGCTATAAATATGTAGCTTCGCTACGGTTCTAGGGTGAACCGCCTCCCGCAAGCCCTCCGAAATCAGGCGCATTACAAAGTGCTGTGGGTGCTATGTAATGCGCCTGATAATGGCATGCAGGAGATTTAAACATGTATGAAAGGGGCTGCGCCTGATATCGGGTTGAAAAGAAGCAAAATATCTGGCGCATAATATTCATATTCCATTGAAATGTAAATGTTATTATGGATATGATTGATTGATTGATTGATTGATTGATTGATTGATTGAGCGACTGATTGATATAATACGTCTACTGTATAAAGAATTCAATAGTAATTTCTTTTTTTTACCTGCATGATTCGGGCTTGGTTTACATTGCTTTTTTTCCCGTTCAGGACCTCGGCCACCGGTATTCATCACTGGGAATACCAGTTCAAACTTAATCACTTGTGGATGAAGTTTTCTCTGTTTCCCAAGCAAAATAGTATGGTCGATAAGGCTATTTTGTCAGATGCACAAAGAATTTACATTCGGAAAACAATGCAAACGAAGCCCAAAAAAAGACTATGTTTGCATTGTTATTACCTATGAATGTATTGCAGAATCCATGTCGATATCTTTTTCGGTATCTCGATGGATACTCATAGTGACAGTCCCGAACAGAACCAAACCACAATGTGAACCCAACCTCACTGATGTGGGATTGAGGAAGTAATAATGACAAATTAAAATTGGATTCTTAGGGAGATGTTTGATCGAGTTTTTCACCCTTTTCTGGTGTAAAATGCGCCAAAATGAGCCGGCTACGATGTCTCATTCATCTAATGAATATGTTAAGCGCATTTTTTTGTAAGACTTGGCACTTTTTAATGCGACTAACATGAGGGGGCATTCTGTGGGTATTCTGGGGCATTCTGAGGGCGTGTCAAACCACACTCATAATATTGGACACATATATGAATGTAAGTCTGCAAAACTAAACGCATTACTGCTCGAACAGGCAGACCTATTTTAATGTGGTCTGAGCCTGAGGAGTAGTGTTGAGCGATTGCATTGGCTATCGAGATCGATCGATAGTCGATAGTCGGCCGCTATCGATAAGGTTTTTTCGATAGTGAGCATCGATTTATGCGCGATTACCCTTAAAGTCTATGGGAGAGCAACAACACCTTCATTATTACACCCAAACAAGGCTGAGAAGCTGAAATTAACATCCACAACAGTCAAATGGATACGTCCTACATTTAGGCAACACTTGTTATAAAAGTCAAAAAAAAAATG
>JAODAL010055548.1:0-23881 GCA_025379985.1 Phyllomedusa bahiana
CTTTCTCCCAGTCAGGCCAAAATGTCGTCATCAGCACATCAGCATCCGCCCTTAAGTAAAGGCAGCCCAAATGTCAACTCGTGTACCCCCCACGTGGAAATCCTTTTTTGAAGCCCCTCTTTGATGACAAAATGGGGTTTGGGGGCAAAGCATTTCCAAACATCAAGTGGCCAAAGAGGATGATTTTGTCTGCTCTGATGCCCAATTTACTAAATGCCATCAGAGGAGGAGAAGGAAGCCGGTCAATCGGCAAAAAATCCCGAGCGGTCGGCAACGCCTTGCAGTCCCTCTTGCTTGTAGCCCGCAGCTCCTGGATGCGAATGTCAGGCGCCCAAGTCACCTGTTTTTGATGATGATGATGATGACATTGTGGATCCAACGTGGTCTTTCAGCAGAATTTGCTTGCAAGCGCTTCATCACTGGACGAGGAGAAAGATGATGGGGTAGTGTCAGTACGGGTACTGCCTCAAAAAGGGAGAGGGCGGTCGCAGAAGTCCGCTGAGATGATTCCGCCAGCCACGATCTACGGAAACAGCGCTCCTCGCTTATCGGCGTCGTTAAGGTCCAGGACCTCTAAAGCCTGGGGCCTTTTTCAAGCAAGCCTCTGATTCACCCAGATGTCATATGCGGCCTTTGCCGTAAACGCATCAGTAGAGGCAAGAATCTTAGGTGTTTAACCACCACCGACATGTCTAGTCACATGCAGCAAATGCATGAGTAGAAATGGAGGCAACACTTGGCCAAAAAAGGCCACAATGATGCCGGGCTTCCAACCACTGTCATACCCTCTGTCTCCGCCCCCTCCTCCTCTGCCACCACCAAGCGTTCCTCAGCTGCCCATGTCTCTCAGAGTCAGATAGGATCAGCCTCCACATCACCCTCCACCATCGGCCCGATACCTACCACACCACCAGAGACCCATCCTACCCTTTATCCTTCCACCAGTTTGAAAGCCTGCACGCCTTACAGCGGCCAGTCTAGCAGCCAGCCTTCTGTCTTCCAGGTTTGGGAGCATAAGAAACTCTTTCACTCAAAACCCTCTCAAAGCCAAAAGCCTGAATGTCGGCATTGCCAGGCTTTTGGCCTTGGAAATGTTGCCTTTTTCCCTCTGGTGGACACAGAATGGATTTCCACCACGTCATGGCCCTTGCCTGCCCCCCAAAACCAATGCGAGCAGGCATTTCTTTGCCAGAAAAGCCGTCCCTGCCCTGGCCAGCCACGTGTCATCTAAAATTTCAAGTGCTTTGTCTGCATCTGTGTCCATCTGACCACCAACACATGGTCTAGTAAGCAGAGCCAAGGCAGCTATATCTCTGTGACAGCTCACTGGGTGAGCTGGGTGGATGTCTCTGGTGGTGTCGGTGGCTCTCAGGCTCGGCGCACGCTCTTCAAAACCGCAGGGATGGTGCAGGGTTCTTTCTCTCAAGGTCCTCTGGTGGCATCACGTGCCCAGAGAAACCAGGCCGTGTTGAAATTAATCTGTCTTGGAGACCAGCCACACACAGGTCAGGAGCTGTGCACGGCTCTCCGCAACGAGACAGAGTGCTGGCTGGGTGACAAGAACCTTGTGCCAGGCAAGGTGGTGTGCGATAACGGTCGAAATCTGCTTGCCGCCCTTAAGATCGGTAGTCTGGAGCACATCCCTTTCCTGGCACATGTCATGAACCTTGTCATGCAGAAATTGTTAAAGCGCTACCCGGGTCTGGACTGCCTGCTGAGGAAGGCTCGAGGTCTGAGTTCGCACTTCCGCCGTTCGCACCCTGCTTCGTCCCACCTGGCTGCGTTGCAGCGTCATCTCGGCCTCCCCATCAACCGTCTCATTGTTGACGTGGCAACACGCTGGAATTCCACCCTCCACATGCTCCAGCGATTGTGGCAGCAGCGCAATGCCATTACGCAGTACGAAGTGACACATGGCCTGACAAGCAGCGGTGCGGACCTCGTGGTGTTGAGCCACCGAGAGTGGAGGCAGGTGAAAGAGCTCTGCACCATCCTTGCCAGTTTTGAAGAAGCCACCAAAATGGTCAGTACGGACAATGCCCTTGTCAGCATGAGCATTGTGGTGATCTTAGTTCTGGAACGATCGTTGGACACTCTGAAATATCAGGTCCCGCCTGCGACGGAGGAGGAGACGGACACAGATGCGGACACGGAGCCTTTCTCTCCGTCGAATTCACAATGCCCGACAGTTTAAAATTTCATCGGTCTTCATTAGGCAGTGGTTCGGGGTCCAGAGCTAGTGCAAGGCGGCGCATCAGCTCTCAGGGTGCATCATCTCAGGCAACTCAGGGCTGTGTTGAAGCTGTACCGGAGGAAGCGGAGGAGGAGGTATTCCTGGACACCGACGTTACCGATGTTCCTGCCTTGGAAAGAGGTTGGCGCGAATTTGAGCCGGTGGAGGAAGATGAGGAAGATCAGTTTGCTAGTGCCCCTCGACCCAGAAGCTTGGAAAATCAAGGCTCCATCTCTCACATGAGTGCTTGGATGCTCCATTTCCTCCAACATGATCCTCTCATTAAGGCCATCAAAATGAACAACAGTTACTGGGTGGCCACCCTCCTGGATCCCCGATGCAAAACAAAACTCAGCACTTTCCTTCCACCCACCCAAATAGAGAGTAAAATGCAGGAAATGGAGACCTTGCTGATTGATCAACTGGAGACATCTGTTTCGTCTGCTTCACGTTCTTCAAATGTCACGGTGACAGCGACATGACAGCAGTAGAGTGCCAAGTAGCCATAGCGGCAGTAGCAGCAGTAGGCAATGTGGCCGAAGCCTAATGGGGGACCTCTGGCAATCTTTATTTACCACCTTACCAACGCATGTAATGCAGGGCAGACATACAACACACAGAGACCAGCTTAAGATCATGGTGCATGACTATCTGCGTCTCAACACCGATGTTTTTGGATGTGTTCCGGACCCAATCGACAATTTGGTTATCCAAAATGGATGAATGGCCCGAGCTCGCTCGCCACTCCATAGAGGTGTTGTCCTGCCCAGCAGCCAGCGTCATATCTGAGCGGACCTTTAGCACAGCTGGAGGAGTCATTACAGACAAACGTATCCGGCTTTCCACAGATAATGTGGATCATTTGACTTTCATCAAGATAAATCAGGCGTGGATCTCTGATGATGTTGTGGCCCCAATTGCCGAGGTCACCGATTAGTTGCCGGTCTACTTAACATTCCTCTTCAAACAGAAATGGTCCTCTTGAAAAATGTTTTTTAAAATGATCATTTCTCTCTGCAATTTTTATTCTCAGTTAATAAAAGATCATTTTGCTGGTTTTGTGGTGTGGAGACTGTAAAAGACACCAAGGTTTCATGACAAAACCGTATTCCATTTACTCACTTTATCTTTAGAATTTTTCGCATTGTCAATGTTTTGAGGTCATGTTGCTGTGAGATACAACTATAATTATGGTCCTTTGGAACAGAAATGTGGCTTCTAAGTGGCATTTCTCCATCACAATTTTTAATAGTGGCTGAGAAGTCATATTTATAATTTTTTGGGGTCATGTTGCTGTGAGACACAGCTATAATCATGGTCCTTTGGAACAGAAATGTGGCTTTTAAGTAGCATTTCTCCCTTACAATTTTGAACAGTGGCTGAGAAGTCATTTTTATATTTTTTTTGGGTCATGCTGCTTTGAGTGGCTCAAGGGTCATGTTTTGAATTTTTGGGGCATTTTGCTGTGAAATGCAGCTATACTACAGGTCCTATTCTAAAAAATGTGGTTTCTAACAGACATTTGTTCTTCACAATTGTCAAAAGTGGCTCAAGGGTCATGTTTTGAATTTTTTGGGGGCATTTTGCTGTGAAATGCAGCTATACTACAGGTCCTATTCTAAAAAATGTGGTTTCTAACAGACATTTCTTCTTCACAATTGTGAAAAGTGGCTCAAGGGTGATGGTGCTGTCAAAAACAGGAATAGGTAGGACACTGTTAATGGACACATATTGCAAAATGACTTGTTTTTGCAAGATCTTTAAAATAACAACCCATTTAATACAATTAAAAAACAGAGAAACAAAGACGTGGTGGGATTCCATCCTATTTTAAAAATGTGTTTTCTAGAATTAAACTACTAAAAAACTTGCATGTACAAAATAGCTGATACAAATATTCCTCTGAATTGTACAAGGGAGGTACAGGAAGACTTGAACACATGTAGGTTACCCAGGACAGGTATAGTCAATGTCCTGTTCAACTAAAATGGTGGTTGAAAGACTCCTTTTTCCGGCACTTTTTAATCTGGGGGTCATGCAGGTTTGGGGCTCATGCTGTGGCCCAGGACAGATATAGTCAATGTCCAGTTCTATTAAAATGGTGGTTGGAAGACTCCTTTTTCCGACACTTTTTAATCTGTGGGTCAGACAGGTTTAATGGTCATACTGCGGTCCAGGACAGGCATAGTCAATGTCCAGTTCAACTAAAATGGTGGTTCAAAGACTTCTTTTTCCTGGCACTTTTTAATCTGTGGGTCAGACAGGTTTAATGGTCATACTGCGGTCCAGGACAGGCATAGTCAATGTCCAGTTCAACTAAAATAGTGGTTCAAAAACTCCTTTTTCAGGCACTTTTTAATTTGTGGGTCAGACAGATTTAATGGTCATACTGTGGTACAGAACAGGTATAGTCAATGTCCAGTTCAACTAAAATGGTGGTTCAAAGACTCCTTTTTCCGGCACTTTTTAATCTGTGGGTCATGCAGGTTTAAGGGTCATGCTGGGGCCCAGGACAGGTATAGTCAATGTCCAGTTCAACTAAAATGGTGGTTGAAAGACTCCTTTTTCCGGCACTTTTTAATCTGTGGGTCAGACAGGTTTAATGGTCATACTGTGGTCCAGGACAGGCATATTCAATGTCCAGTTCAACTAAAACGGTGGTTCAGAGACTCCTTTTTCAGGCACTTTTTAATCTATGGGTCATACAAGTTTAAGGGTTATGCTGCAGGAGCAGGATTCTTCTTCTTGGAAAAAAAAGGACGGTTCCTTATGGCCCTGCATTGATTATCGGGGACTAAATAAGATCACGGTGAAGAATCGGTACCCTCTGCCGTTGATCACGGAGCTTTTTGATCGTCTACGGGGTGCGAAGATCTTCACCAAGTTGGACTTAAGTGGTGCCTACAATCTGGTACGCATCCATAAGGGCGATGAGTGGAAGACGGTCTTTAACACCAGGGATGGGCACTTTGAGTACCTTTTCATGCCGTTTGGCCTATGTAACGCCCCAGCCGTCTTCCAGGAGTTCGTGAATGACGTCTTCAGGGATCTCCTTTATACCTATATCATGGTATACTTGGACGACATTCTGGTATACTCACCTAATCTGGAGACTCACCGTGTCCATGTTCGCCAGGGGCTGGGGCGCCTTCGAGCTAACCGCCTGTATGCCAAGCTGGGGAAGTGAGTCTTCCACCAAACTAGCCTCCCATTCCTGGGCTACATTATCTGTGACCAAAGCTTGTGGATGGACCCGGCAAAGTTGTCTGTGGTGTTGCAATGACCTCGCGCAGTCGGCCTTCGGGCAATACAACGTTTTCTGTGTTTTTGCAATTATTACCGGCAGTTCATCCTGCATTTTTCCACGCTGGTATCTCCTATCGTGGCCCTCACAAAGAAAAACGCTAACCCACGAAGTTGGCCCCCCAAGGTCGAAGAAGTGTTCGTGAAACTAAAAAACACTTTTGCCTCTGCTTCTATCTTGTCGAGGCCAGGCCCCGCGAAGCCCTTCTCGCTTGAAGTAGACGCCTCATCTGTTGGAGTCGGAGCGGTCCTCATGGCACAAGGGGCCTACGGGCACAATGTTCACTTGTGGCTTCTATTCCAAAAGATTCTTTCCGGCGGAAAGGAATTATACTATCGGAGACCGGGAGTTATTAGCCATCAAACTGGCTCTGGAAGAATGGTGCTATTTGCTGGAAGGAGCTCGGCATCCCATTAGTATCTATTCGAATCATAAGAACCTTCAGTAGCTCCAGACGGCCCAGCGACTCAATCCGCGCCAAGCTAGGTGGTCACTCTTCTTTTCCCGGTTTAACTTCCAGATCCACTTCCATCCCACAGAAAAGAATGTTAAGGCAGACGCCCTTTCACGCGCCTCTGACATGGTCTGGGAAGAAGTTGTCCCCGAGCACATAATACCCCCTGGCAGTCTTGTCTCCGCAGCTCCTGTCGACCTCCGGAATGTCCCGCCTGGGAAAACATACGTGAGCCCCGCGCTCTGAAGAAGAATCTTGAAGTGGGGACACTGCTCATTGGTGGCCGGACATCCCGGTGCTTGCAAAACCTGTCTTCTTATTTCACGGTTCTATTGGTGGCCGGACCGCGTTAAGGACGTCAAAGAATTCGTTGAGGCCTGTGTCACCTGTGCACGTAATAAAACACCTCGTCACAAATCGGCCGGGCTCCTGTGTCTTCTGCCCATCCCTACCAGTCCCTGGTCTTGCGTAGTGATGGATTTTATAACCGCTCGTCCCCCCTGTTCTGGCAACACCGTGATCTGGGTGGTCACAGATCGGTTTTCTAAAATGTTGCATTTTGTCTCATTGCCCCACGCCTGGCCGACCTGTTTTTTCTGCACATTTTTCATTTGCATGGATTGCCCCTACAAATAATCTCGGATCGAGGAGTCCAGTTTGTGTTTAAATTCTGGCGGGCCCCTTGTTCTCAACTGCAGGTGAAGCTCGACTTCTCCTCGGCTTACCACCCCCAAACGAACGGCCAGGTGGAGAGGGTCAACCAGGTCTTAGGGAACTATTTGCGCCACTTTGTCTCGGCTCGCCAAAATGACTGGTCCAATCTGCTTCCGTAGGCGGAATTTTCCTACAATTCCCTAGATTCGGAATCCGCGGGCGCCTCTCCCTTCTTCATCGTGTGCGGCCTGCAGCCCCAGCCCACTTCTCCCCCTAGCATCCCCATCTGAGGTCCCGGCAGCGGATGCGTTGGTCCAAGACATGAAGGCCATTTGAGCCCTGACTCGCCAATCTCTGTTTCGAGCCTCAGCATACACGAAGGCACATGCAGATAAGTTTTTTCTCCCGGTGACAAGGTGGGGTTATCGGCTAAATATGTCCGCCTTAAGATTCCGAGTTACAAACTGGGACCCCGCTATGTGGGACCATTTGAGGTGCTTCAACGCATAAAACCGGTGGCTTACATACTCCGGCTCGCACCTTCCATGCTCATCCCGAACTCCTTCCATGTCTCTCTACTCAAGCCCCTGGTTCTGAAAAGTTGTTCTCCAAAAGCGGTCCCTCAGTCTCCTGTAGCTGACGCCACTAACGTTTTCCTGGTAAAAGAGATCTTGGATATGAAGGTGATCAGAGGGAAACAATATTTCCTCATCGATTGGAAGGGGTTCGGGCCCGAGGAAAGGTCTTGGGAGCTGGAGGATAACATTCTGGACCGTGGGCTAGTACGGAGGTTCCTCCGGGCTGGAAAGGAGAGGCCAAGGGGAGGGGTACTGTCATGGACGGCGCCGCAGCCCGTGGGGCAGGCTGCGGGCGCGTCCATCTCCCTGCCCGCTCCCCAGCTCCGGGGGCGAGCGGTTCCGCGGTCCGGGTATCGGGCCGTGGGCGCACTCGCTCCCCGGAGCATTTTCACTTACCTCGCCGTGTTCCTGCTGTGCTTCGGGTGTGTGCTCTTACTGCATTCGGGACAAGCGCTCGCCCTCTAGTGGCTGTGCGCGCTACTGCGGCTCAATTTAAAGGGACAGTGCGCCGGTGATAGGTCTCACTGGGCGCTGACCCTATTTAAGCCTTGCCTCTTCCTCATCACACTGCCGGATTTTTTGTGCCTCATAGCCTATTGAGAAAGCGTTTCTTGTGCAGTGATTGTCTCTTCCGTGTACCGTACCGTTCATCTTCTGTCCTTCCACCACGAACCTCAGCCACCTGTCCTGACCTTCTACCTGTCCTCGACTATGATTCTGCCTTACGATTTTGTACCACGCTCACCCTTGGCTGCCACCACAAGCAAGTCCCGCCAGGGAAGCGACCTGGTAGCCTCACGCCGCAGCAAGTCCATCCCGCTTTGCGGCGGGCTCTGGTGAAAACCGGGTTCTACTTAGACTCCGCTCCCTGGTGTGGGCTTCTACCATCGCTTGCGGTGGTCCAGCGGATCCACTACTGCCTCCCGTTACACCAAGGCTTAATTTAACCTCTTGATTGTGGGGTAATTTGGACTAAAATACAGGCTGTCAGTTTTTTTTGGTCCCATATACGTCTAAATTACATCTGGTTGTTCTGTAGGGTATTTCATACCCAAGGCTTAATTTAACCTCTTGATTGTGGGATAATTTGGACTAAAATGCAGGGTGTCTGTTTTTTTGGTCCCATGTACGCCTAAATTACATCTGTTTTTTCTGTAGGGTATTTCATACCCAAGGCTTAATTTAACCTCTTCATTGTGGGGTAATTTGGACTAAAATACAGGGTGTCTGCTTTGTTTGGTCCCATATATGCCTGAATTACATCTGGTTGTTCTGTAGCTATTTCATATCCAAGGCTTAATTTTACCTCTTCATTGTGGGTTAATTTGGACTATAATACAGGGTGTCTGCTTTGTTTGGTCCCATATATGCCTAAATTACATCTGGTTGTTCTGTAGCTATTTCATATCCAAGGCTTAATTTTACCTCTTGATTGTGGGTTAATTTGGACTATAATACAGGGTGTGTGTTTATCGCATACAGACATCTTCATTAAACAGAGCCTGTGTAACGGAGCTAGGTAGTGGATCCGCTGGGTCACCGCAAGCGGCGGTAAAAGCCACATCAGGGAGCGGAGTCTAAGTGGGTCCCGGTTTTCACCAGAGCCCGCCGCAAAGCGGGATGGACTTGCTGCGGCGAATTTCCACCAGGTTGCTACCCCTGATGCGACTTGCTTGCGGTGGCAGCCGAGGTGCAACGAAGTACCAAATCGACAGGCAAACTTGTAGTCAGGGACGGGCCAAGAGGTCAGGGCAAGCAGCAAAGGTTCGTGGTCAAGAGACGTAAGCAGAAGGGACTGGTACAGGAGATAGGCAAACCGGAACAAGACGAGGCTTCCTCTTATAGGACACGGGCGCTATGGATTCGTCAACGAGGTCCCAGAGGTGGAGCCCTTATATAGGAGCAGTGGCCGGCAAAACCAATTACTGGCGCACTGTCCCTTTAAATGTGAGAGAACCAGCGCGCGCGCACCCTAAGGATCGGGGCCGCGCAGACCAGGGAGTCCACGGCAGGGACGTTCGAGAAGCCCCCACCGACTCAGAATCCAAAGAATTGTATGCAAATTCTGCTCAGGGTAACAAGCTGGACCAGTCATCCTGCCGGGCTGATACAAAATGGCGTAGGTAGTTCTCTAAGATCTGGTTTACCCTTTCCACCTGCCCGTTAGTCTGGGGATGATACGCTGGGGAAAAATCCAGGTTCACTTTAAGCTGGGAACAGAGGGACCGCCAGAACCTGGAAACAAACTGCACCCCACGATCCGACACAATATGTCGAGGAAGGCCGTGTAAAAGAAAGACATGCAAAAAGAAGAGGGTCGCAAGGCGAGGTGCAGAAGGTAACCCTGGCAATGGTACAAAATGCGCCATTTTGGAGAATCGATCCACAATGACCCAAATGACGGTGTTACTGGCAGAGGATGGAAGATCAGTAATGAAGTCCATTGCAATATGGGACCAAGGGAGGTTAGGGATGGGCAGACATTGCAGCAGCCCCGCAGGCCTGAGGTGGGAAGCTTTTTAGCGTGCACAGGAGGAGCAGGATCCGACAAAGTCCTTAACATCCTTGAATAAGTCTGGCCACAAATAGTAGCGGGAGATCAACTGCCCGGTCTTACGAACCCCCGGCAGCCTGAGAGCAATGACCCCAATTCAGGACTCTCCTACGAAGCGCGGGGCGCACGTAAGTCTTGCCAGGGGGTATTTGTCGAGAATCCACAGGGGCTACGGTGATCAGCGGTCAGAGGAATGAAGTGACTAGGTGGAGACTCTTCACCCAAAACGTCGGAGGCACGTGATAGGGCATCAGCTTTAATGTTCTTCTCTGCTGGACGGAAGTGAATCACAAAGTCGAACCGTGAGAAGAGCAGGGACCAGTGGGCCTGCCTGGGCTTAAGACGCTGAGCCAGATTTTTGTGATCCGAATAAATAATTATCGGATGACGAGCCCCCTCCAACAGATGACGCCATTCCTCGAGGGCTAACTTAATTGCCAGCAGTTCATGATCTCCAATGGTGTAGTTTTTCTCGGCCAAGGAGAAGGTCTTTGAGAAAAAAACACAAGTAACCGTCTTGCCCTTAGAGTCCCGCTGAGAAAGCACCGCCCCTGCTCCCACCGAAGAAGCGTCGACCTCCAGGAAGAAAGGTTTCTCGATATCTGGGAGCGACAGGACTGGGGCAGAGGCGAATGCCGTCTTGAGCTGGGTGAATGCCTCTTCGACCGCCTGTGGCCATTGCTTCGGATTACCAGTCTTCCTCGTGAGGGCCACCAGCGTAGAAAAATGGGGAATAATTTAATGATAGTAATTGGCGAACCCCAGGAAGCGCTGGATGGCCCGAAGGCCGACTGGACAAGGCCACTTCAGAACGGCAGACAATTTGGCCGGGTCCATTTGAAGTCCCTTGGCAGAAATGATGTACCCAAGGAAGGGCAGACTGGTCTGATGGAACTGGCACTTCTCCAGCTTGGCATAGAGGTGATTTTCTCGGAGACGACTAAGGACCTGGCACACATGGAGACTATGGGACTTGGCATCCGTGGAAAAGACCAAAATGTCATCCAGGTACACAATGACACAGGAGTATAGCAGATCATGAAAAATCTCGTTAACGAAGCCCTGGAATACGGCGGGAGCGTTACAGAGACCGAACGGCATAACTAATTATTCAAATTGCCCGTCTCGGGTGTTAAATGCTGTTTTCCACTCGTCACCTACCTGGATGCGGATGAGGTTATAGGCTCCTCGCAGATTCAATTTGGAGAAGATCTTGGCCCCTCGTAGGCGGTCAAAGAGTTCGGTGATGAGGGGCAGCGGGTAGCGGGTCTTATTAAGGCCACGGTAGTCTATGCAGGGTCGAAGCTAGCCATCCTTTCTCTCCACGAAGAAGAAGCCGGCGCCAGCCGGGGAAGAGGACTTACGGATGAATCCTTTCCTGAGATTCTCCTGTATATAGTCCGACATGGCCTTGGTTTCTGGCCTGGAGAGTGGACAGATCCTGCCCCGCAGAGCGCTTGTACCGGACAGGAGATCTATCGGACAGTTATAGGGATGGTGAGGAGGCAAGGTTTCGGCCTGCCTCTCGGAGAAGACATCAGCGAAGTCCTGGTACTCGGCCGGCAACCCCGGCAGGGTATTAGAAGGCCCTGGCAGCGGAGTGGGGCGCACCGCACAGTAAGGGGACGTCGCAGCAGGGGTGACTCGGTGAGGCCAGAACTGCCAGTGTCATCTAGCGGCCGTGTGTTTACCAGCAACCCAAGGGTTCTTGATTGGTTGACTAGGCCATCAACTTCCTCCCAGATGACATCTGACAACCCCAGCCAAGAGTCAGTGGGTTCTTCAGACACAACCCTTAGTTTGCACGGCGTGAGAACAGGTCAGTGGCCCTCACCTGTCCTCAACCCGCTTCTGTGGTCTGTCCTCAGCCAGAGAACTACTATGTGGTCTGGGCTCAGCGCCACTATACGGCGAGGACGAACTCTTTGAGGACAGTCAGCAGGTACTTGGCAGCAAAGAGGTGGGGCAGACATCCGCTGCTTCCTGCAGTAGGTGGGAAAGTATTGATGTGGAGAGTGGCATCGGAGATTTTATTGCAAGAAATTAGGCTCTGCATACTGAGACCGTTGAGGAGGATAGCAGTGACGGGCAAACAGATATCGATGACGATGTAGCTGATCGCACTTGGGAGCCTGGTGAAGAAAGGGCTTCATCATCATCATCGGGAGAAGAGGTGTCAGCTTGCACGTCAGGCAGCGGCGCAGCCAGCAAGTCGGTAGTGTGGCTGTGAGTCAGCTGGAGGGCAGCAGTGCGAGGTCGGGAGCCAACCGGCCACGCTCTAGAAAACCCGCTTCGCACGTCCAAGAAAGTAGCGGCACAGGGGCTCACCGAGTCAGCGGTGGTAGAAGTCACTCAGTGCGGAGCGTTGACGGTAAAATCACCTACTCGGTGGTGTGGCAGTTTTTTGCAAGACACCGGAGGAGCTGAACATGTGTATATGTAGAATCTGTGGGCAGAAAGTGAAGCTTGGCCAGGGAGCTAACGTTGGCCCCACAGCCCTGCGTCAACACATACAGCATCACCATTCAGTGGCCTGGGAGAAACATGTCTCAGATGTGGTGGTCCATCCTGCCGCAGCAACAGCAGCAACACCCAGTGGCACGCATGCCATTTCAGCCAAGGCTCCACCACCTCTGCAGAAGGTAGCTCTTTGTCTTTCCCATCATCTACCGGTCCAGATGCTCCTGCTCCTCGCCACTCATGGAGCCAGCAGTCGTTCACCGAGGCGATTGCCAAGAGACATCAGTATGCTTGCAACCATCCTAAGGTGCAGAAGCTGACTGTGCTCCTGTCCAAGTTGTTGGTACTGCAGTCCCTCCCTTTCCAAGTGGTGGACTCTGCACTGTTCAGAGAACTAATGGCTTGTGCCAAGCCGAGCTGGAGAGTCCCAAGCCGTAATTTCTTTTCGAAATTACCAGCCCTGCACAAATATGTAGAACAGAAGGTGGGCCAGTCCTTGAGCCTATCGGTGTCTTCCATGGTGCACGGGAGCGCGGACGTGTGGAGCTGTAACTACGGTCAGGGCCAGTACATGTCCTTTACGTCCCACTGGGTGAATGTGCTTCCTGACCAGCCACACTAGTAACTTGGACAGGAGATGCCGCTTTCTCCTCTACTTTGCCAAACTGCTGTTCCTGCGCCAATGTCCGCCTCCTCCTCCACCACCACCTCAGCCTCCACAAGTCTAAATGCTGCTCCATCATGCCACATGTGCAGGACACAGTGGTGTCATGCAGTTCTACACCTGGTTTGCCTGGGCGAATGAAGGAACTTCTATGCGTCATGCAACACAAAATCAATGTGTGGCTTTCTCGGTGACAACTGCAAATCAGAACCATGGTGACAGACAATGGAACGAACATGGTCTCCGCGCTGCACCGAGGAGGGATGACCCATGCGCCCTGCATGGCACACGTATTCAATCTAGTTGTCAAAAGGTTCCTGAAGTCTTCCAGCCATCTGCAAACACATTCTAACCATGGCCAGGAAACTGTGCATGCACTTCATCCATTCCTACCACGCCAAGCACACCCTCCTTGAGCTGCAGCGGCAGAACGGCCTCCCCCACCTAGGCTGATATGCGATGTTTCCACCTGTTGGAATTCCAGCCTCCATATGATGCATCGCCTCTATGAACAGAGAAAGGCCATTAATGATTTTTTGATGATCCAAGCGGACAGGAGTACTCCCCTGTGTAATTTTGATGCCAGCCAGTGGCAGCTCATGCGTGACACCTGCCGTTTGCTCAGGCCCTTTGAGTCACCAGGACTACGGGATGAATAACGTTATTCCACTGCTTCATATCCTGGAACAGATGCTGCAAAATATGACTGGAGACGTGGTGACTACATCTCATGGCCACGTGATTTCGGTGGTTGCTGAACTGGAGGAGGAGGAGGACATTGGAGCACAAGCAGTGTCTGGCGAAATGAGTGGTTTTCTACTGACAGGAGAGGAAGAGCAGAAGTAGCTGGAGGAGGTAGTGGGAGATGAGGAAGACGAGGCAGATGACCCAGACACACCGTGGCAGTATACAGTGGAGATGGAGGCAGGGAGTCCCTCAGAGTCACTTGCGCAGATGGCCCGCAGCATGCTGATTTGCCTGGCTAGTGACAGCCGAATAGTCACCATCCGGCAGAGGGATGACTTCTGGCTCTCAACCCTCTTTGGAAAATGGGAGCCTTTTTTCCACCTGCCGAGAGGGAGGAGAAACTCACGTTCTATAGAGAAATCCAATGTAGTCAGTTGGCCGCTGCCTATGTGCGCCATCGTCCATCCTCTGGCAGGTCTGACTGGGGGGTTCCTAATCGCTCATGTACCACTGCCATGGCTGCTGTGGGGAGGTGAGGGGGTAGGAGCACTACCAGCTCCATCAGCAGTAGCCTAAGTCTGGAGTCGTTGATGAGCAGCTTCCTTCACCCGCCTAGTGAGGAGAGTACTCAGCAGCAGCAGGACCTGGAGCAGACCCTGAACCAGGTAGTAGCCTACTTGGACAGCACTCTGCCACCCCAGGTAGAAGATCCGCTGGACTACTGAGCAGCCAAACTGGATGTGGCTGCAACTTGCCGAGTTTGCACTGGAGAAGCTGACCTGCCCGGCCAGTAGTGTGGCATCAGAGCGGGTGTTCAATGCTGCGGGGGCCATAGTTACCCCAAGGAGAACTTGCTTGTCCATCCCGAAATGTGGAGAGACTCACCTCTGGCTTCTAGCAGACACTGCATCTGCCTCAAGGAAAGCTGTGTGAGAGATATCTGATACTTCGATAAGGATGTATAGCAGTAAAAGCAGTTTAACAAACTATCTGAGGAGCTTAATAAGAATATATTGATGAAACAGACTTTTGATGTTTTTTTCCTTAAATTACCAACTTGACAGTCGCCCCTAAAAACATCAAAATCTGTTCTAATGCTCTCCCCTAGAGCGGGAATGATGATTGATGCTCTTCCCTAAACTGAACAAGTTATAGACAGCAGGGTGAACAGGTGGAGCGGGTGTTGAACCCACTGAACCACTGTCGGGCTTGCTCCAAGGGGCATAACCAAGCAACCTCCGGCCTCCTCCCAGAGCCTTTGATGGTAAGGATGAAAGTTGACCAACGACCGCCAGGTGCCACCTCAGAGCAGTCCCCGGCAGAGGCATCTGTGGATTGTTTACAATCTCATAACCCTCAATGATTCTGGAGAGTCATGATGGAGGTGGCGCTTAATTGTTCAGCTATACCTTGTAAAGCATCTCGGTTGTAATTATTAAACCTCGGTTGATTATAATAGATGCAATTTACACAGTCCACACTTTTGTTGATTGTTATCTGTGGCGTAGGTGATTCAAACCCTGCTTTGACCTGATCCCTAGCTTTGAATTCATCAGGCACCCCCCTTGGTTGTCCCTCTTGCATTTTTACACACATCCAGACTAGACAACATATGAAAGGATAAGGGAAAAGTTCATAATGACTTATTGGTCGCAGTCACTTTCTTGCAGTGTGAAGCATGCACCCAGGTGGGTCTTCCTTCAAGTTTCATTGAGGTTGGGGACACCAGGAGTACTTGGTATGGTCAAATCTGGGCTCCAGAGAGTCTCTGACGTGTTTCTGCACCCACACAAAGTCACCAGGATGTAGCTTTGATCAGAGTCTGGATCTGGAATGGAGGAGAACACTATGGCATGGATTAGTTTCAATTCATTACACAGATTTATAACATATTTTACAAGGCTATCATTCCCTGCACTCAACTGCTATGTGTGAAACCTCCCTAATCTGGGTGGGCCTGAGAATACTATCTCCTGAGGAGTGAGACCAGTGGGGCTGTCTGGGGGTATTTCTGACAGAATGGAGTGCAATGGGTAGGATCTCGGGCCAGGGAAGAGATGTTTATTTGCTAGCTTTCAGAATCTTGTTCTTCAGAGGGCCTTCATTCTTTCCACTTTCCTGCTGAATTCGGGATGGTAGGGAGTGTGCAGGTTGAGGTCAGTTCCTACTAGTTTCCAAATGTCTCTGGTTACTTCTGCAGTAAATGCAGGTCCTTGGTCAGATTTAATAACCTCAGGGATCCCAAATCTGCATATCAACTCAGTCAATAGTTTCTTCACAGTGGTTCTGGCAATCATGTTGATAACTGGGTAGACTTCAGGCCATCCTGAGAACATATCCACCACCACTAGAACATACTTGTATTTTCCACTCTTGGGTAATTCAATGTGTTCAGTCTGGATCCACTGGGGAGGATATAGGGCGACATGTATGAACGGGCTTTTCGCCTGTTTTCAGGCGTAACCTGCGCCTCCCGGCCCGAATCCCCCTGTTGGATGCAGGGATGCGGTATTAGGCGCAGCGTTTGCCACTTTCAGCTGCACCCCGCATTAAGGGGTGGGCAATGGGCGCGCTGTAGGCGTTCCGGGGCGGGACGCGGCGCGCTCGAAAACTCCGAGGCATGTACGATCGCGAGTCGGCAAAGTGCGGCGCATTATAGCGCTAGGCAGCTCTGACAGTTAGACCTAGTTTATTTTGGTCTAAATGCTGCGGCGGAGGCAAAGTGAAGCGAGAATGGAACATGCGAGGAAACATAGAAGATCGCAACAGAAATCTCGGCACTCAGCTCCGTGCGGCATGGAGTATGAAGAAAAAAATCGCCTTTATAAAGGCGGAAAACATTCTCAGAAAAGAGCTCAAACCTCAAAACTAAAAAATACATTAAAAAAAACACTTTCCAAAAATCTAGAACGGCGCAATATCAGGAATTCGGATATTGGAAATTGCCAGGAAATACAGTAATTCAAATTCTGAAAGCTATTCTCATTGGTCGGCCAAAAACCCGGGCCAATCAGAATAGGAGCACAGTGACCATTAAACCATGGAGAACTATTGACCAATCAAATCAAAGGGGGACAGTTCAAAATACAGTAAAAATCCAAAAGACTGTTTGGGTTGAGCAGCGGGGCTTGGCATCTCGGCCAATCAAATGGGACGACAGGGACCCTTTAGCTTATGGAAAGTTTAAAAACAATCAAAAAAAGGCGGCCCATTAAAATACAAAAAAAAATGCAAAAAAGAGCTGATTGGGGAGCGGGGGGCTTGGCACCCCAGCCAATCAGAGCCGAGCTATTTCTCCCATTGTATCATGGAAAGACGGCACACTGAAATCCGGCGTCTGCCCCGTGCCATTGATTTGGATAAAAAAACTCATTTTTTTTAAGTGAAAACATATCAGATAAAGCCTAAACCTTTTTAAAAAAAAATAAGTCAGTTAAATCCCTAACAAAAATTGTAGAGAAAAAAAAATTTTAATTTCAATAAATCATGTTTATTTTTTTATTTTTGTTACACCCATTTATAACATGGCTACCCGAAAATAAAGAAAAAAAAAATGATTTTTTTTAAATTATTTTATTTTTTTCTTTCCCCCCAATATTAGGGATCTTTAAAAGTACGATCTTTACAACTTCTGTACTTTATCATTTGTTTCGGCCTTACTGTTTTTTCCCATTGCATTAAAAAACCCCTAAGCGTCGCTCGCCTCCCTTGGTCCAAATAACCGCGCCTTTTTTTAATTTAGCCAACCCCAGAGCTCGCTGGGGAATTTCTTTTCAACAAAAACCAATGAGAAAGTACCCCGGCTCGATATCTAAGCGGAGGGCCCCCCTACCAAACCCAAATCACCTTTCTGCATTTTACTGTATTTTAACTGTCCTGCCTTTGAATATTTTTGGGTCAATATTTTTTAATAATTTAGAAGGGGTCCCTTCGCTCCTATTCTGTTTGGTCAATACTCCTCCATGGGAAAAAGGCCCTGTCGCTCCTATTCTATTGGCGGGTTTTCCCGACCAATCAAAAGCTTAAAAATTTGAATTACTGATTTTTCCCGGGCAATTCCTATTTTCTATTCCTTATGTAGCCCCGGGTCCTCGGCGAAAAATGGTTGTTGGGGATTTAACTGATTTATTTTTAGAGAAGTTTTCACCTTTTATCTGTAATTTTTTAAAACACTTAAAAAAAATTATTTTTTTTTATACCCAGTGCGCCGTTTTCAGTCGCCGATCTCTCCAAACTACAAGGGAAAAGTACTCGCGCCTGATTGGCCAGATAGCCAACCCCCCTCTAAAACCCAATCACTCTTTTCGATTTTTACTGCTTTTGAATTTCCCCGCCTTTGATTTTTTTGGGGTCAAAATTTCTCCATAGGATTAATGGGCCCCTTTTCGCTCCAATTCTGATTGGTTGGCTTCTCCGACCAATCAGAAACTTAAAGCAATTTGAAATACGTATTTCCCCGGGCAATTCTCTATATTGCAATTCCCCGGAAATTTCTCTATATTTCAATTTCCTTTATGTAGCCCCGGGTCCCGACAAACCTTTGTTAGGGTTGACGATTTTTTTTTAAAAAAGGGTTTTACTTTTTTCAGAAAATATTTTACAACAAAAAAAAATGTTTTTTTTTAATATACCCATCCGCATGGCGCTGAAGCAGAGATTGCATTGCGCCGATCTCTCCAAAACTACAATGGGAGAAGTAGCTCGCCTCTGATTGGCGGGGAAATAGCCAACCCCCCCCTATTCAACCAACACTCTCTTAGAATTTTTACTGTTTTTTTTAACTGTCCCATTTTAATTTTGAGGGTTCAAACTTCCCCAAAGGGCCCTAAATGGGTCCCCTTCGTCCTATTCTTTTGGGCCCGAATAGCCAAGCCCCGCTACTCAGCCAATCAGCCTTTTCGCTTTTTTTACTGATTTGAACTGCCCCGCCTTGATTCTGTTTGGGGTCATAGTTGCCCTTTGGGTTTTAATGGTCCACATCGCCCTATTCTGATTGCTGGTTTCTGCCCCAATAGAATAGCTTTCAAAATTTAAATTTACTATTTTCCCGAAATTCCAATATCAATTCTAGTATAGCCCCGTTCTAGATTTTTGGAAAGTGATTTTTTTATTTATTTTATTTTTTTGGGGTTTGACCTTTCTGAAATTTTTTCCACCTTTATAAAGGCGTTTTTTTTTATTCATACTCCGCACACTCATTAATGATTTTTTCCTGTTTTCCACCTGTCTCGAATCGGAAACATTTTGGGCGCAGTCCTTTCCGCCTAAGTCCCGCACTGCGCCCCATAAACGGGCGGGCGCGGGGACCTTTCCCACCATTATGACCCCCCTCAGATGGCAATATTAGGCGCACGCCGCACGCACCCATGCCCCGCACGCCCCCCCAAACACGGGCCGAGCGCGGGGGGACTTTACATAGTAGTATGAGCACGCCCCAGTGCCGACAAAATCAGCGCAAATTTCGCCGAAAACCCCGGGGAAAGGTGCCCCCCGACTGGCAGATTCAACATGCTTAAATAGTGTTTAGCCAAAATGTTTCCCTTTGGGTGTTCACATCCTCCGGGGTACAAGTATTGCATATTTTAAAATTTCTAACAGGGCTATTTGCCGGGGAAATGAAGATTCTGGTGCAGTATATCTGTTGATTGAAGAAATCATCGGGGCATTTCATCGTGGTATATCATACCCTTTACACGCGGTATAATGCCCTTGTTAAACAAATCTTTTTCTTTTCCCTCAAATCCTCTTGGTGTATCTCTGCCCCAATTCCTCCCCTTTTTCCTTCCTTCGGCTTTTCGAGTTGTTTGAGATTGCTCAACGGGTTAACACCTGGATTCAATACATCTTGCCCTTTGGTTCTTCTCTTTTTGTTCCTCTCATTTTTTCCCTTCTTTTTTTCGTTTTCCCTCACATTCTCCTTCTTTCTTCTCACATTCCCCTTTCTTTTTTCCAATTCTCCTTCTTTTTACACATTCTCCCTTTCTTCCAATTTCCTTCTTTTTTCTCACATTCTCTTTTTTTTCTTCCTGCTCTGGTCACACATATACACCACTCCCCCCTTTCCCTCAAATCTCGGGGAAGAAGCTGTGGCCTATGCAGCCAATCTGTTCTTATTCCACTGTCCTATTCTTCCATGGGCTTTATCTTAAAAAACGGCCATTTGAGCGGGCAATTCGGAGACATGCATCAATTCTAAATGGCTTTTTATGGCGTTCCACACTGTCTGGAAACCTCACGGGGCCCATTTCACCAAAAATCTAGCACCCTTACATGAAGTTTAGTCATGTAATGTTCATGATCTTCTCTTCGCGAGCTTACAACTTCCGTTACAGCCCAAATTCACCTTCTTGGGCTGGGATTTCAAGGAAAGATGCAGCCTTTACATTTTTTTGCAAGGTAAACCCAAACAAAACCGTAGGAATCATCCTTGATCGTCCACATACGGGTCCACTGTGAAAAACATAGTCTGGGCTCTCCAACTTGGGTGTAAGACAGTAAGGAAAATGGGGGTTTTTAGCCTCCATTTGTTCAAGACATCATGAAGAGGTTCATCCGCGGCACTGGTCTTCATCTGAGGTAGACTGATCTTCACTTCCCCCCTTTAAGAGGAAGCAGAGGGCGGGTTGGAGTATACATCTCTTCAAAGTGACATTTTCAGCATCGTAATGGGCATTGTAAAAAGATGGCGCTGTTTTACTAGATGAGGTTGCTCGACTTTTCAGGATCCCTTTTAGATCATGAGGACCAAAAAATTGACCGGGGGCCAAAATGCCAAATGAGTCTCAGTTTTTTTCAAGAAGATCTTTTGCACAATATAGCCCTGACAAGAGGGGCACCCGCAACAGACCAACTTCAAAAAAACCAAAAGGGGCTCAACACCTCCTGTTTTTGTGTAGGACTTCTGAAGCTTGGCCATAGTCTCAAAATAGGAGGAATTGAAAAGGGTGGATACCGAGATTCCAAGCCGGGGCTGTAGATAGTTTTTTCCCAGGGTTTGAAAACACCTTGGCCCCCCAAGTGAATTCATTGGGGTAAATAATGCCGTGAAAAAAAGTGTAAAACTGCAAAACTGGAGGATCGGGTATCCATTGACACAGTAAATGACAAGGCCTAGAAATCCTTATTGTTTTAGATTTTTCTGAAAAAAGAGCATCACAGCTTTTCCCCATCACGGAAGGTTTTTGGACCTTGTGATATGCAATGTCTAGAATACAAATTTCTTAGAATACAATTGGGGGGGTTGGGCTGTGAACTTTGCAGTTGATTGATGCCAAATGTTGAAGAAGACTCAAAGAGCTTGATTGACAAGTTGGAAAAACAGTGCCACAAAGATTATTTTACATGTCCGCAAGGGTTGATCAAATGGTTGGGGGATTCTTGCCCTTTGAAGCATCCTCGTTTAGGGGGGCATATAATTTAAACGAAGGGAAAATTTACATCCCTGTGTAGTGGGACACTGAAAAGACATTGCGAAACCATAGATGTGAAGTTTGGGGTGAGGAGAACATACTTTGGGACCACAGGGTTTTTCAAACCCTGAAGCAAGACTGCTCCTGGTCCTGAACCAAAGGTTTTTTGAGGTTCACAGTAAAACTTTTCTTTTGGGACAGGGGAAACCAGGTTATTTGCAAGAGAAATGCTGGATACACCTCAATATCCAGGGGAAATTTCTGATTTGTGACTCCAAGATTGTTCTTGATCAGCTTAAAGGGATATCGAGGCAAGAGAGGGGGTGCACCCTCTTTCACAAGACATGTACAGGTGAACGGGAAAGGGTGCCGACATCTCAGACCTTAGACCAAACTCGGAGGGACTTGTTCAAAAGTTCGGGAGGTATTTCTTGATGTGGATAAAACATGTGAAGCGCAGGAAAACTTGTAGAGCTTCATTAAATTTGGAGTATCGAGTCCAAATACATTCCGAAAAATTTTATCGATGTACATTCACGTTTTCAAAGACCTTTAAAAAGATTTTGTTTTGGGAAGTAGGAGAGAAAAGTTCCCAGAAAAAGGGCCATGATGTACAATTTGGGACAGAAAAGGTTTTAACGAATCTGGGTTTGGTCTCCACCACTTTTCAACGCTGAAATGTAGTCAGGGGAAAATATTTCGTCCGGTGAATGTCAAAAGTTTTCAGAACCGATCTGGCTGCACCTTTATCTCCAAGGTAAGGAAATTGGTGACCTTAATTTTTAAAAATTATGGGCAACACGGGGTTTAGAATAAACATGGTGCTCTGAAGCATTGATAAAAAGGGAGACATAGTTTTGCCGGATCAATTTTTCTGAGACGATGAGTTCCCTTTAGGGTTGAAAGGCCGGGTAAATTCACTTGAGATATGCTTGTTTTCACTGACAATGGGAAAATTGAAATTGGGTCCAATGAAAGGATTATTATCGTAGGGCTGAGGTTAGCGTTGGTTTGCGGGTTAACTTGACGTTTAATTCAAAAACTTGATACGAGGTTAAATTGATTATATGCTTTAGGGGATTGTGGGAGTTCATGTCCTTGGTAGCAAGATTTCTTTTGTCGCACGAGCTTTAGCGCGACACGCCCCAGATATGTCCAGATCGGTTTCAGTAAAAACAAGTTTTCTGATTGCCTTGTCCGCCAGGGGGGTTTCTGGGAAAGGCGCGAACTGTTATCTCGATTTTAGCTGAAGTTAATAACCCCGGGGAAAACTTCATAGTTGATTTAGTATGTACTGGGGAGCATAGGGGCCCCGGGGAGTTTTGAAATGGGGCACATTAGGAACCTTCTTTTAAAAATGTTTGGGATAATCTCCCGTGCCCTTTGCAATGGAGAGAAGTTACTTCCGATAACTCGCATATTCTGCTCGAATAGTTTTTAAATTCCCAATAGGTTTAAAACCTATAACAAACGCCTTTTAAAAGAGGGATTTTTTGAGCTTTAGTGTCATTCAAATACATGGGGCCCGGGAAAAAGGCAGACTCCGTGATAAAAATTCCCCATGATTCATTGACTCTGAGGGAAAATTTAAGATATTTACTGAGGATTCACCCAAGCGTTCCCCGGGCCCCAAAAATAAAACGACGGCAGAACTCTTTCCCCGAGATAAGCACTGATGCCTCCAAAAAGTGCTTTTGTAGGGGTATTTGATGAAGGCCAAAAAATCCCCACCTTTATGCTGGGACATGGTATAGATCTTTCCAAAGGCAAATATGCTTCTGTATCGGCTGAGCCACGGTAAAATCCAAGGTTTTTTTCAGGGCTGGCATTTGGGTAGTAAATTATTGACTTGTTTGGGGGTAAAAGGCACAAATTTTTTTATCCTGGGGTTTTGTACGGGGGCGATGGATAAAGGGAGAAACCCCAGAAAAAGGGAACCAGGGCTGAGAGGGATGGTGGAGGTGGGGGGCTGCCGAAGGTAGGGGAATCCCAAAGAGTCGGTTTTTAAATATGGGGGAATGTGGGGGTTTGTTGCAACGAACTGAGTTATACTCCCGGTAAGGTAAGTTTTCCTGGGAATTAGGGGGTTTTATAAGGAGACCCTTAACTTCAACATTTGGCCTACTTTGTAATACCACTATCCGTTGTTCACCCTACTGGAGAATTGGCTTTGCTCAATAATGCGGGGATATGCCTGTAACATGTCATTGGGGGGAACCAAAAAGCCAGAAAAATGAGCGGTATGGACAGGGATTGGGAATTGCTCAATTGGGCCACTTCAAGACTTAATTTTATTTTTTTTTCACACTGAACACAAATTTTCATGGAACGTTATTATTTAAAGGGGGAATCGATTCTAAAAGTGGAATTCGTTTTGAATTTAGAAAACTTCGGTTTTGGAACGAAGTCGAACTTTGGGTACCCCTTTGGGAACAAGGGCTTTTGATTTATAAAAAGGCTGCGAGCACAGGCGCTACTGGGGGAAAGCACTCGGGAGGAAGAAGGGGAAGCCGCATACATTGCAGAGGGGGAAGCCAATCAAGACCGCCCGGATTCGTATACCCCCACTAATAATCCGGGCCGACCCGGGAGCTCACACTCCCTCCTGTGCTAATCAGGAAGGGGCTGCCCCGGGTGATAGCTCTTACTAAAATTGATTTTTATACAGCGATTTTTTTTGGGGGGCTCGCTTTCCAGAGACTGTTCCTTTAAAGTCTATTTTTAATTTTTTTTGGGGGTATTGGACTGAAATCCAGTTGGTCCACTGCAGCGCAATACATCAAAACCAAAGGGGGTCAAAACCAGTTCCTTTGTATCATTTAAAAAACACGTTTTTTTCAATACAAATACCACTTTATTTTTGGGTGCTCAATTCTATTTTCGC